>JASAMX010032728.1:0-27642 GCA_030248175.1 Microlaimidae sp. YZB2_3
AAAGATAAAGATAAAGATTTATTTTCTAGAGTACATTAGAACATGATAAAAAAAATAAACACAAATGTTTTTAATTAGTGTTACAAAATACAGTGTTAATGCAACCCAGTTGAGTTACAATAACAAACACCGAGAGAAAAAAATTTCATAATATACATAAAAAGTATTACAAGGGCAGACCTGGCTCGCTAGAAAAGAATGACTAAAGGCTTTAAATTATAAAGCTCTTCTTTTAGTCATTTAGTAATCTATTACAAGTTTACCACTGCTATAAGGATTTTTTAAATTGATACAATGTTTTGGCACATATTTGTGCTTCACTTAGCAAATTCCATTTATTTGTGACTCTATTAAAGAAACTGTATTTTTTGCAATTTAGCTTACAATGTTTAATTTTGATCTTTTTTGAATGCCCCCTAGTTGGATTTTCATTTATCATAAAATATTTATCTGGATTTAAATTTACCAAACCATTTATTATTTTGAATGTTTCAATTAAATCTATTTTATCTCTACGTTCTTCTAAAGTCTTCAATTGGAGTATGCTTAATCTATTGTTATATCCATTATCAAACATATTACATCTTTTAAATAATCTTTTAGTAAATTTTCTTTGGACTTTTTCTAAAATATATTTATCTTTATTCATGTAAGGATTTCAAACAGGACTGGCATATTCTAAGACTGGGCGGACAAAACTTTTATAGGCAGTGAGATAATTTTTAATTGATTTTGATTTAAAACATCTAAAAATTAAATTAGTTGTTTTTAAAGCTTTACCAGCTATATTCTGACAATGTATTGAAAATTTAAGGTTGTTATTTATGTATACCCCTAGATCCTTTACTAATTTAGTTTTAGGCAATTTCTTATTATTTAAGTAATAATCTGTTTGGTTTTCATATTTTTTATTATTTATATGTAGAACTTCACATTTATTTTCAGACAGACATAGTTGCCAGTCGAAAGCCCATTTAGCAATTCTATTCAGATCATCTTGTAATTTAATTCTATTGTCAGATATCTCTGAATAACTAGAATAGACTTTTGCATCATCTGCAAAAAGCCTAATCTCAGAGTTTTGTACACAATTGACAATATCGTTAATATATATTAAAAAAAGGAATGGTCCTAAAACAGAACCCTGTGGTACCGAGCTACTAACTGGGTAAGAATCAGAAATAGTATCATTTATTATTATTTTCATTTCTCTATTTGTTAGAAAAGCTTCTATCCAATTTAGCAGCTTTCCAGAAATCCCATATTTATTTAGTTTATACAAAAGTTTTTGATGTGACACAGTATCAAAAGCTTTTGCAAAGTCCAGATATATTATGTCAACAGATTTTTTGTCATTAACAGCTGTAGTCCAATCGTTGTAAGAATCAAGGAGTTGTGTAGTTGTTGAGCTTTTATCTTTAAAACCATGCTGAAGGTGAGATAATATGTTTTGGAAAAAGATAGAAAGCTCATACTTTACAATTTGCTCCATGATTTTACAACAATAACAAGTCAGTGAGATTGGACGGTAATTTTCCTTTTCAGATTTAGTAAGTTTTTTATAAACTGGTGCGGTAAAGGCAGTTTTCCAGTCTTGTGGAAGTGAACTGGTGTTAAAAGATTTTTGAAAAATTTTTGAAAGTGGTTCTGCAATGACTTTAGCTAAGCGTTTTAAAAACAGTGCAGGTATGCCATCAGGAGTACGTGACAATTTATTTGGTAGTTTTTTTTAAAATTTTAAAACATCTCTAACTGTAAAATTAATGTTTTCAAGTATGTGGTTATTTAAGGGTTCAAAATAAGGGAGATTTTTGTCATCTTTAGTGAAATTTGAGCTAAAATACTCACCAAAGATTTTTACTTTTTGCACATCTTCAGTGGCAAAACTTCCATCAGCGCATTTTATGGGGGGTATATTTTCCTTAGGTTTAATTCTTTTGTTGATAAATTTATAAAAATGACCAATATCATTTGATCTAAGTACTTCTGCTTCTCTATCTGAATTAAATTTACTAACGCATTTTGTATATTTTTTTAAATTTCTTTATATTGTTTTGAGAAATTTAAGTTATTATGTCTAGTTTTCCACAAATGTTTCTTTTTGTTTTGAAGTTTATGTATGAATTTAGGGTAACGACATTTTTTCTTAGTACTTATTTCATATTTTTTTATTAATGGCACATGTATAAGTATAATATCAGTAATTATTTTTATAAATTTATCCCAGTATTCTTCAACTGTATTTAGATTTTGAAAATTAAAATCCCGGATCTTAGTTGTGACAGGAGTGTTCTTGATTTTCTTGGAAGGTGTTGTTCACTTTGGTGTATTTCATGGGGTTTGTTTTTTAGTAGAGGATTAGGTCGGAGTTGAGATAGAGATTCTTTTAGGAAATATGTGTGAATATTAGTCTGGATAGCTTTTTCGGTGAGAGTTTGGTTGAAGAAACTTTCTGCTATTGGACCACCATATTTTCATTGGAGGGTGTGTTTCATTTCTCTTGGCCTAGATTTGTTTGCTGTGATTTTGTTGGATGGGTGAGTCTGTTGCATAGTCTTGGCAAGAACTTGTGTTGCGAAGAGAGATGTGGGGTTTTCGATTGGTAGTACTTTAGTTTCTTGATGGAAATGAAACAATGTTCACAAAAGTTTTTATACAGTGTCAAATATTAAATTATATTTCCCATTATGCTATGTTTTTTGTTCATGATGTTTAAGGCAGATGTTAGCATTTCTTCCTCTCGTGTTTTTTTTTATAACTCGCAAGGTTACAAGACTTGTGAGCTAAATAACAAACGGCCATGTCGTGTGGTGCACGGGTCGGAATGAAAAAAATTTCCTTTCCCTCCTTTAAAGTCCATAAATCCGAATGCGATTTTTTAAATGAAATAAACCCTAAAATATTATTATTTTGAAATTTTTACTAAACTTGCTATTATTTCGAATAATTCTAACTTGTTTTAGCTAAAATAATAACATCAAAAATTAATTTTTAGCAGAATAAATTAAAAGAAAAGGTAGAAAAATGTACAGAAGACAAAACAAAGTGTAAAGATGTTTACGATAAGGCGCTTGCTGATATTAATTCCCTTAATGGCAAATACATGGAAGACATGACACAGGTTGGTTCAATAGTTATACATTTTTATTTTACAAATTCAATTTCTCTTCAGTGTGGTCACGAATTGACTTGATTTTTCTTTTTTATTTTTTTCGTTTGCTTTTTATCTTTATTTTTTTAGAAAAAAATTCTACAACAACAACAGGGTTGGTATATAGAGTTATGGAAATATAGAAATATCCATAGCTGGCCCACTACTGACCTTAAAGAACAAAAAAGCTTCATGTTTATGACTTTCACTGAATTCTGTTAAATGTTTATTATCGAAATCATAAAATATTAAGCTTTTTTTAATTTACACTTTGCTTTTCGTGGAAGAAATGACACAGATAGGCATGGGCGTAGCCAGGATTTCAGAAAGGGGGGTCCAACCCTGAACAAAATTTTCGAAAAGGAGGGTCCAAATCCTGAACGTTATAAAAAAAATTTTGCCTTGTTTATGTCACATACTTCATTATTTTCCTATTATTCAATTTAAAAAATCAATAAAACAAAGAAAAAAATTTTTATTAACAATTTAATACCTTAAAATTTTTGATTTCTAATACTTAAACAACTGAAAAATGAGTACATTGATTGAATTACAACTGACTGAGCAATGCAAAGTGCGAGAAAATGTTTTTAAAATTACTTCTCCTAACCTTTAAATTTTTAATCCCACTATATAACAATCTAAAAGGGGATCGGTCCAGCGTGGTCGTATCAAGATTACAAAGCAAAGTAACGCAAATTTGGAACTGGAGACAAATTTTAAAACATTAAGAATGGGGTGGGTCCAGCATGGTCATACGAAGATCACAAAACAAAGTAACACAAATTTAGAAGTGGAGACTATATAATTAATCGAGCGCTGAGCGGAGCGAAGCGCGAGAAAATTTTTTAAAAATCGTCGTTCTAGACCTCCAAATTTTTATACTTGGCGATCCAAAAGGGGGGTGGGGTCTAACCCAATTTTTTTTCCTTTGTCGACCCAAAAGGGGGCTCAAGACCCCCTGGACCCCCCTCTGGCTACGCCAATGCATGTGATTTATTTTTAGTTATTCATTTTGTTTCGCAATATCTGTTCATGTTCAATTTGTTACTGTAAGATTTTATTTAGACCATTTTACGAAACATAAGACTCAGGAAAACGGTCGCCAAACGTGCTTGGTATTTAAAAACTATTAAGTTTTTGTTTTTCTTTCTTAGAGTTATTATACATCACAATTTACACTTTGAATTGTGATGTATAATATAATTCTAATACATTTTTAACAGAAACAAAAATTTCAAGATAGAAAACTCAGTGATAATATCGGTCTGTTGGTGACTGGTTTTCCGCATCTTGCGTTTCATGCAAACTTAAAAATCGTAAATTTTTTTGCCAAAATATTAATATCTTAACCAATAATTTGTTAAAATCTATGTTCAAATTGTCGAAACGAAGTTAATTGACGAGAAGGGTATGGTTTTCACCAAAATATTATAACACAAAATCTGACTTTGTATAGTACATTTAAGCTTTACTAAGCGTGGTCTTCTTTTCTAAATCTCTGTTGACATTAGTCCGTTACTTAATAATGTAGGACATAGAGGTAGGTAGATCAGAAAACTGTTAATTCACTGATATCATTTATTGCGTTTGTTTTTAAACATTCATCAGACAAAGTTCACTATAAAAAGGGTCAATAAACAGATTAATTTTCAAATCATTAATTATTTAATAAAACTAGTAACAAAAAATTTTTAGTTTCATTCTTGCCTTAATTTATTATCGCACAAACGGAGGGTATTGTTTATTATTATGCTAGCTTTTAAGATAAGAAAAAGATTGTGTATGATTTATAAAAATTAAAATAATTCTTTTGATTTTGTAAAATGAAATCTGGTCATAATAAAACTAATATTTGTAGGTATTCGAAAAATGCCAAGAAATGGAGGCAAAACGTATAAAGTTTTTCAAAGAAATGCTTTTAAATATGCATAAATGCTTAGATCTATCCCATGAACCCAAGTAAGTTTATGTTATTTTTGTTTCTGGAAGGTGCAATCCTTTAAAAGATCAGGGTGTTTTGTTAGTCATTTTTTGACTAAAACTAGCTTAAATTTTTCTAATCCAGACCTGTGGACGGTCTGGAAATGCCCTCTCCCCCGTAATATTAGTGGCTCTGCCCCCTCCCCCGTTTATTCACTGCCCAAAAATAAAAAATACCCAAAAATTATGGTGCCAGTGTTGACCTATATGACGCCATCATCGCGAATTTTTTGCAATTTTAAACTATTTTAATGCATTTTAAGCCTTTTTAGACCTATTTTTACTTAAATTTTACTTATTTGTCTCTTTTTTCTTTGTTCCTTCTTTTTTTTTCGCTTTTTTTCTTTTCTCCCCTGCGTGCCCCCCGTTTTATTGCACCTTTCCGTTTTAAACAAATTGCCCTCCCCCGTGCCTCCTATTTTTGATCCCCCCAAATAAAACCCTAGGAAAGGCAGTCCACAGGTCTGCTAATCCGTTTAAAACTCGCAAGATATTGCTGTTCAAAAATAAAAAAAACAACCACGAAACCCAGATTTTATTATTTTTTTGGTAAAACAATTAGGGTTTCGTGGTGCTTGGTAAAAAAATTGAACATAAAATGGGCCATTTTAAAATAAATCAAAAAAATTAAGATAGTTTTTTAAATCTAAAAACATGAGAAATTTTTAAATTAGTTTCACTTGTAAAAAATGAACCCGATCATATAGGGACTGCAGTTTTAAGAGGTGGTCCAATCTAAAATATCTATTTATTAATTAATTAGTGTGTAGCTGCTGTATACTAAGACATAGTTTGGTCTTATGCTTATCTATAAACATGTATCATTAGAATGGTGCAATCTCACAAACTTTGAAATATCTGGTTTGTACAAAATACAGACTGGTTTTGTATTAAATTGTAAGTATTTTCTGTTTAAATTTGTTTGTTTAAAATAATCTATTTATGTAGACTTTCCTCTATCTACGGAGAGTACGAAGAGGTAGTGATGAGTGCGGACGCGGCAGAGGACACGAGGTGGTGGGCCATGAATCACGGGATTGGAATGGCCATGAACTGGCCCACTTTCGAGGTACTTATTCTTATTTTGGTTTGTGGTTTTTGGTTTGTTTTTTACCTTTTTAACTATTATTTGGATGGTTTTTTTTTTCAGGAATAATATCTTACTCTACTTTGTTAAAAAATACGACTACTGGCGACAAAACTCGACATTTAGGTGATAATATTTCGTTAATAAAATGGTGGATTTATGCAACAAATACAATGAACGGCTTTTATTCCAGAAACGCAGCATGTTTTGATTTGTAATTTTGAAGAAAAGAAGCCAAAAAAAGAACTGGTTTTTTTGACCGCGTAAATTATTTGGGAGGTTAACCTAACTCCCAAAAAGTTTTTATTTTAAAGATAGTTTATTGCGTCAGATTCATATGTTGGTTGATTGATATTGATACGTCAAATGCTTATTGCGTCAGATTAATTCTTCAGTACAACGCAGCAAGCTTTTCAATATAACAATAGGACCATGATAAAAAAATAGTAAAAAAATATAAAACTCGACCCATTCAAAATTAATTTGGTTCAACTTTTAGAAAACTAGAAGATACTTCCAAATCTTGATTAATAAAATATCAACCGGCGTTGTTTAACATTACCAAAATAAATTTGCTTTTTAGAGGACTAAATTATCACTTTCGGAATATAATTTTTTAAAGTCCAAGTTTTGTCGTCATTGCATGTGTTTTTGTACAGACTGTAAATTAAAATTTGAATTCAGGATGGATTGTCTCAATATACTCCTTCTTCTTGTTGTCTTCTTCTGTGTTGTTCAGTGCTAAACCATAAAATTGAATTTAATTTTTTTAATTGCAGTATGTGGATTTGTGTTGGATTAGTTGAATTGCCAAATTTTATAAAATATTTAAAACGCCATCGTTATAAATTAAATTCATTTATTTACCAAAACGAATTACCCCAAAATTAAATTTGTAAACAACTTTGATTAGAAAAATTCCAAAAAAAGGAGTTCTGTCAGAAAGACAAAGAAATTTGAACTGTGTGGGACCGTCAGTGACCCTTTAAGTAATTAAAAAATGTTCATTTTACATTTTAATAAGTGTCGTACTATGAACTAGTTCTGAATAAACATCTTTTACTGTACGAGAGAAGGTACAAAAAGAAAAAAATAAAATTGAAAAAATCGTAGTTTTCTTGGTTTCTTTAGTTTAAACCTAAACTTAATGAAAATTGCTACGCGATTATATGCTTCACTATGTTAAATTACTTTAATATATCAGTTTGCGCTAAATAAATTATGGTATTCGGATTAAACAACACAATAATGGGAAATTATCGCTAAAATAGTAATTTCGTGAACAATGATTTCGAATTAGAAAAAATAAAGTTGAAATATGTGCTTTGAAATTTATTTCAAACCTACATGGGTTTTTTTTAATGTTTTGATTGTAAAAATATTTGAAATTTAAAAATTAATTTTAAAAAACCATTTCAAACTTTTAAATAGAAGCATTTTCCGCAATTGAAACATTAAAAAAATGAAAATCAAGGGCGCCAGCAGCAGCGCCGAACTAAAAATACCCAAAAATGCTTTCGCTTTTGTAATAAGAAGTATTAAAAAAAATTGAATGGAAGAGTTTGAGATTTTTAACCAATAATTATTTGAAATATTTAAAAACGTAAAATGTACTCGAATGCAATCAGTAGAAGCGTTATTACTTAAACACTGAATGTTGTTAGATTAATGCCAGCAGTTCATTTCAAATCCATTTCCTTATTTTGTTTCTTTTATTTTTCTCCTACATAATATGATTGGTGCTGATGCTAATGTCATTGTACCCTCTTCTTACACTAAAAAAACCCTTATTCAGAACTAATCTATAAAGTATGATTGTTTTATGGTGTAAGTTGACTAATTAAAAAGAAGAAGAAGAATAAGATTTATTAGTTTACGTACAGTTATTAGAAAACAATCAAAATTTTAATTGGATAAATTCTGTGCGGTTTGTAAAATCGAATTTAAAAAAAAATATTTTAACAATGTACCAAGAAAGATGATTTTAGACTATCAAAAATATTCTAAATAAAGCAAAAGATGAATAAAAAACGCCAGTAAATTTTTTCACCTTTGAAATTCTAAATTTAAAATAAATAGGAATATCAAGAAGACTTGCAGTCCTTTGCGGGAACTCGAGCTGTTAGCTCTCGAGCGCACATAGCCGCCAACACAATTCAACTCAAGGGGGTCAGCTCTCAGCGATTTCAACAGGAGTTTTCCGTAATTGAAATATTTTTACACCACCACATTTCTTTTTTTCTTTCACAATACTAAACTGTATAGTTTTCCTCTAATAAAATTTATTTTAATCAAGTGAATTTTAAATTTTAATCCAAGACCATTTTCCAGAAAAAAAATCTTCTGATTTATTTATAAATTGAACTAAATTTACGTCTGAAGCTTGTAATTTCAAAAAATAAAATAAAATTTTAAGATGGAAATTTTGTATTGAACACTGTAAAGATAATCAAAGCATATTGCACTCTTTTTTTCCGATCTGTCTCCAATTTCTGGTAACAAACGCATGGTTTATAAAAGGTGAAGGACTAAAATATGTTATTTATTTCAATCTTTGACCAGAATATTTCTATTTTCTAATATAAGCCTTCATTTTAGGATTACTCACCAGAACTTCGTAACATTAATAAAGGTAAACGTGGGAAAATGGGTGGAGAGCTCGGGGACGGTCTTAGTGGTTCGGTGATGCTGATTGGTAAACGAGATACGACCACGCCCTCCTCCCGCAATCCCTCACCACCCTATCCCCCCTCTGCAGGCGAGTCCGGTGCTACCAACGGGGCCTACACGTAAGTTTGACCTGTGTAATGCCATTATTAAACTATCAAACCAATTTATTATTAAAAAATCAATAGAATAAAAATATAATGTTCAATTGCTAAAAACCAATTGGTTCTTAGCAATGAGAAGCTACGAAAAACATCGTTTAATGCCATTTGAACCATTCAATCAATTGGGTTTTTTTCACAATAAGTAGCAATAAAATAGAAAATATATCACAACTAAAATTGAAGAATTAAGTAAAAATGGGGTTTCACTTTAGAAACGGTCCCTCTCACGAAGAAAGCAGCCCAAGTCCGTTTGAGAAATTCCCAGAAAGTCGAGACATGACAGCGGAGTACCAAGGAGTCACCGGAACTCCGATTACAGTCATCTACGATTATGTCGCTCAAGAAGAGGACGAACTAAACTTGAACAAAGGTAAGCTTTTAGTTCCACACAATCAAGTTGGATATTAGATTCCGAAGCAAACAAGCGGTTAATAGATTTGATTTGGTCTATATAAAATTGAGCATGTTATTGTTATTCCAAAATAGACTACAGTGGGCTACTCATTAGACCAGACCAGTGGGCTATCCTAAACCTTTAAACATATTTTGACAATAAAATTTCGTGGGCTATTGGGGGTCAGACTTTGTACCACCACTCTTTTAATAAATAATCATCTTGGCACAATAATTAGCAGAGTCAAGCGCAAGCGGTCTTAGGTTAGAGTCTCCGGAACTTTTTTATTTTTATGTAAGGCTAATATTAATATAAACGTACTCCCAATTTGAATATAAACAGCAAAACTAAGCATAAATAATTGTAGGAACGGATGAAATCTGGGACTTGTACTATGAGACTCAATCTGACTTCCCTGCGAGTGTGAAAAAAGGGCTATAATTAATAGTAAAAAACCGCAAATTATAGGTAAAATTGTCATAGCTGCAATTTTTCCTTTCTGCAACTGCCAATAATAACTTAAAATATTGTCGTTCACAAAAATCAACTAATCAACGTAATGAAATCATGCCTACGTTGACGGCTACGAGTATTTTACCTACTAGTTTTACACCCAATTTTTAGCAAAAACTGAACAACCAAACGACCCAAGCAAAAAAATAACAGAAAACAACAAAAGACCAAGAACAATGAAACACACCCTACAATCAAGATACGGCCAAATTGCCGACAGGTTCTATCACCCTAGTTTAACAGGAAAACAAATCAACAACAATATTCACACCTACTTCACAAATAAAACAATCAAACAACTCCAGCCAAACTCTTCTAAAAACCCACCCACTGAAAATCCAGTACTTTGAACTACAACTATCCAGATCACATCAGCCAGGTCTACCCTGGCCCAAATTCGCTCCGGCTGCTGTCACAAATTTTTTTACCATAATAAAATCAATAGCAAAATGAAAAATTTATGGCCAGACTGCAATCAAGGACCTCACGATGTCCTCCACATCTTCAATTGCCCCCAACATCCCACAACTCTTTTAACCTTGGATCTCTGGGAACGAAAAACAGATGTAGCAACGTTCCTGGACACATGGTTTGGACAGGGGGAAAATAAGGATAGTGGTTGGGCTGGGCGGGGGGGAGGGCGCCCGCCTTCCCCCCCAAATGGTCCCCAGATAGTAAAATTTGGGGGTTTTCAGAGGTTAAAAATTTAAAATTTTGTAGCGCCTTGCTAATCGCTCGGCGCCAAACGCTAAAAAAGTACCATAATTGACCCCCAAAAAGCAAAAAAAAAAAAATTTCGCATTGCTCAGCGGTCAAGTTCTATACTGTGCATATTTCTCACTATTTATCCCGTCTAATGTTATTAAAAAAAGTACAATAATTTTAATAAACAATAAGTACAAAACAAATTAAACAAAACAAACCATCATATTTGGTTGATTTGTGCATATACCTTCCTCCTCCTAAAATTTTCAGCCGCCTAAAACAATGGCTTGGTATATTTTTCGATATAGGTACCCTAAAAAACATGGAGATGCTGCTCATCTGCTTTGGTTTAGAATGTTGGTGTAGCTAGGAGGTTCGATTGAAGGTTTATATATTATCTAATGTTTTTGATGATATAATGTAATTTTTAACTAAGAAAACATGTTTTAACTGCTAAAAACATTAGATGATATATAATACGTTATTAGGCCAAAAATAGGGTATTATACAGCTTTATCAACGTTTATCCTTGCTTTTTTAACTTTTTCAAAAATTAGGGAGCTCCGCTCCCTCCCTCCCCATCCCGAAATTTTTTTTGTATTACAATCCGCCCCCCCCCCTAAAAAAATGAAACCTTGGTTACTTCCCTTCTATTGTTTTGATGGAGGGTGCATTGTAGCAGTATTTCACTATATCGAAAAATGTTTTGTACTCATTATTGTTAATTATGGATTTTAACTATTAACGACTTTTCAGGAGATGTGATAGAAAAGCTAGAAGAGCAGGACGAGCAAGGCTGGTGCACTGGAAGGAAAAACGGAAAAGTGGGACTTTTTCCCGCCAGTTACGTTCAGTGATAAAAATACGACTTGTCACTTTATAAAATTTCTGGCCAATTTTTCGGTCATATTTTAAAAATAATACTTTGTGTTTTAAATCTGTAGTTCGCAAAACGCGATGAGCTTTTCTACAAAGTAAAATTAGTACCTAAGTATAATCTCTAAATTTATCTTGCCAAACTTCTCTAAGTGTTTACTCCAGCAATTTCCAAACTTCCGAATCAGAAAACAATATTGAGCTTTTTAATTTTTTACAGTTGGTGTCATAGGTGGACAGCCTCTCGAATGTCGGGGGTATACCCGACACCCCAAATTCGAGAGATGTCTAAAAAGAAGTTTTTTGTGGTATATATACCCAGACCTGTGCACGGTCTGGAAATGCCCCTCCTGCTTTATTGGAGCATATGCCCCCCCCCCCGCCGAAAAACAAAAAAAGTACCCTAAAATTATGTCGCCATTTTTGACCTATGATGACGCCATCATTGCGATTTTTTTTTGCAGTTTTAGCCTATTTCAATGTATTTTAAGCCATTTTAGACCTATTTTTACCTTATTTTTGCTTTATTTTTTGTCCCTTTTTTCCTTTTTTCCTTCTTTTTTCTCCTTTTTTCTCTTTTTTTCTTTCTCCCCTGATTGCTCGCCCGTTTTATGCCCCCCGTTTCAAAAAAGCTGTCCTCGTGCCCCCGCCCGTTTTGGAATTGCCCCCCCCAATAAAACCCCGGGGGGAGGGGCAGTGCACAGGTCTGTATACCCGAACTACTCCATTTTTAGTGTTTTAAGTATTGCGACCCTCCCCCCCCAATTTTCGGAGAAGTGTCCGGGGTACCCCTAATTATGGGGGTGTCGACAGTTTCGAGATTTTTGGGCGTTATAAACCCCATATCTCTTCCTATTGTCCACATATAGGTGGTATTTATATATTTACAAAGTCTCAACGCGAACGCGGTAGCAAGTGAAGTTTGTTTTTTCTAGTTATATGCTGTGCCAAAATTGAAGATTTTTAATTTATTTACTTTCGTTAATTTAGTGTTAATATGCAGTAATCAAATCGTGGCTATAAAAAATATATATATAGTCGAGTAACGATATGGAAAAAATTTTAGGAATGAGTAATTGGCTTACTTTTGGATATACCTTAGTTTCGACCATTTGCTGTCATTTTAGCTGTAGCCAATACCAAAAGCCTATATTATACTTGTCCAAAATTATGTCAGTTACAAGTGTTTACTGTAATAAGTTATTTACTCATAATATGTTTTGTTGCAGTTTTTACATAAGTCAGTTACGAACAGGAATGAAATTTAGTCATTAAACATAAATAATAATAATAATAATATAATGTCAGATTTGTTCACGTTCTGAAAATGTACAAGCCACTATAATTAAGATTTTGGACCATCCCCAAATTTATTAAATTATCTCAACACATAATAAAAGATTATTGAAACTGGTTTTAGGCAATTGTAATTAATCAATAACATGGGTACATCATGCGCGGCATAGGTCTAGTTGGGCTGGGTATGGTCGACCATCCATTTCTTTTGCGCAACTTTGAAAATTCGGACCCTCCTTTACAAATAAATCTACCCCTCCCCAGTGGTTCTCTAATATTTTTTTTTTCATTTCGCACTTTATCTCTTACTGAAATTTTTAAGTGGATCTTTTCGATCTTTCTTTCGATCAGTATTTAATATGTACACTTTGATTAGTAAAAAAGGTAAGCTTATTATACTAATATTTCAGGCATTTATTATTAGTTCTATTCATAGATGAAAACCGTCACTGGAGCTAAGGGTGTCTTTACCCCAGGTAAATGGCATTTTAAAATCTAGGAAGTCCGATTTTGATTAATAAAAAAACAAAAATTTGAGGAGAAAAGGTGGGTTCTAGATTTTTTAAAAATCAAATCAATGGTTTAAAAAATTTTTGAAAGCGCCCGTGATCTGATCTTACAGACATTAAATTGATTGGCTTGTTCGATTTTTTAAATTGGTTTATCTTATCTTTTGGACTTTTAGTTAAAGCTCTTTGGGAAACTGTGCATACCGTGCCTGAAAAATTCATTTTGATCTTAATTTTAGTCCCTGAAAACTTTAAATAACAGTTCCTCGGTGTTTAAGCTGCTTTATTTTGTTTATGTACAATGTACATCTTGATTTTTATGTTAATATAATGAGCTCAGTAAAATTTCAGAGGGAACTGGGCAGCGAATCAGGAATTTAATTTATATTTAGTTTGGTCTCCCCCTCCTTGTTAACCTTTTGTTCTACTTTGCAGAGAAAAGCTACAGAAACTGTGCAGAATAAAAAAAATTAAAATTATTGTATGGTTTCGTTTAAAGCAATTTGCTGCGTTCATATTAAATCGAGATTTGAATAAAGTTTTATTAAATTAACGTTAATGGATATAAGTCAAGAATGTATTTTAAATAATTTCCATAAAAAACTTCTCGATAATATTTAAATTAGAAAAATCCAATGTATTTTTAAAATTTGTTAATCTTTAACGATTTAAGGGAACCACCTTCTTGTTTCTGAATTTTGCAATGCTCATGTATGTATGAGTCTGTGTATGAATCAGTGTTTAGTATTTTAAAAATATCACAATCATTGATGTAAGTTATTATAGCAAACCAACCAGCCGAACTTTTCTCTTTTATTTTTTCTACAAATCTGTTGGAAAACTTTTTTAAACGTTAAAAAGAAAGATTGAATTAGTGACTCTACGCAAAACTTAAGCTTCACGATATAAAATATCGTGAAAATATTTACTGCTATAATTTTAAAATAATTCATTGAGGAGGATTAAGGTATTATAGTCAATATATATATATTATATATATCAGGCGCGTATATAGGATTTTGCCGAGGGGGGGGGGCGGTCGCCCCTCCCCGTATACGCTACTGATATATATATAACGAAAAATGGAAAAATGTGCAACTCTTAGTTTAAAAATTAAGTAAGCGTATGCCGCCATTATAATGACATCTTTTCAAAATACTCCATTTCAAATTGCACCTCTGTTATAATGGTATATTCTCCATTTTAGTTCACGCAAAATAAAATGGAGAGAATGACATTATAATAGCATAACATAATTTAATATTATATACTCTGAAGCGTAATACTGGCTAGTTACTTTGGAATCAAGCTATTCAGCCATTTAAAACAAAGCTCATGGTTTCTTTTTAAATTTTAAATTAAAATACTTTTTGAAACCAACGAAATTTTGTCCGATTTGTAAATAATTTGCATATGCTAAATTTTTTAACCCAAATTGAAATGGTTTTATTCGTGCACTATTTTTTTAATTTTATCCATTTAAAATTCAGGATAAGATTAAGTTATGCCATTATAATTACATGCTTTTCATTTTAATTCGCGTTAATTAAAATGGCGAATATGCTGCTATTATAATAGGTGCGCTATTTAAATGACTATTTTGAAAAGTGCCATTATAATGGCATACGTTAACTTAATTTTTTATATAAAAGTTGCAGATTTTAAGTTATAGTATATATTTTTAGTATATTTAGGTAAGTTATCCATTAATTAGAATGTAAGCCGCATATATTTTTTGTGTAGTAAAGATTATTAAACAAATGTACATGTACATTTACATTTGGTGTACATAATTGTGTTATTCGGCTCCAGAAGTGCATCTGTTTTATTGTGTGATATTTGTGTATATTGGTAATTATCGCTCACATTTATTGTAATAACATTATCAATACCATGTCATATTTGTTAATGTTGAGTTATAAGACAGGTTAACCTAAAATTATTACTACGTGTAGATTTATAAATCCTTAAGTTAAAGCACTTATTTTTGTTTGCCGGTATTACGTCAAAAAATTTGGTCCAAATTACTTTTTTAAATGTCGCTAGAACATTGATTTGAAAATGGGAATTTTATTTTTAAGGTGGTTTCGTCCGTCCGTTCAATTTCCAGACAATTAAAAATGTTTTGTTAATTAAAAGTTTGTGTTGTTAGTCAATAAAAAATTTGTTATGGCATACGTTATTATTCAAACCAAGTCTACTTTAACCCGTTCCCGTGATTGTCTTTTCCTTGGTGAAAAGTGTTTTGGTAAATGTATCAATTCCCGTTATTTTCGCTGGTAATTAGAAGGCGTTTACGTCATTGTCTTTTCTTCCTGGTGCGGACCATTACGAACGCACTCTGATTGCCAGCGAAAATAACGGAAATTAATACATTTACAAAAACACTTTTCACCGTCGTAACCGGGGAAAAGGCAATCACGGGAACGGATTAAGTTTTCTGTATTCCAACATGCTAAATAGGTTATCTTAGTCCTAAAAAGTCCAAACTAAAGGTTATATATACGCAGTCATTTCAGACTTATTACACTCGCCAATGCCACAATCATTAAAATTTATTAAAAAACGAATGACTTTATGGTATATTCACCGTGTATTTGGTTCTGTTCTATTTTTTTCTTGTTAGATAACCTATTCAAAATTATGTATGTTCATGTCGTTTCTTATCTTATATTTGTTTGTTTTTTATAATCTGCTGTGCAGTTCTTGATGTCTAATGTTTTTGTCATAACTCAGTTTGTGCAAATACAAATTTATTATTGCTTGTCGTGTTTATGTGATATGTTTTCTTTCTATGTGTGTCAAAATGCGTTTATGGGCGGGGTGTGGCTTGAAGTTTATAAGGTGGCAGTGGAAACCGCAACTCTCACTTTTTTAGTAATTTTCATGAAACATTTAGAAATTCCTCCTTATGTTCAAAAAAAGGTACAGTTTGGTCCGCACAATTTTCGAATTTTAATAGCGAATGGGTTAACTTTTACGGGTATTTGGGAAATTTTGCGTGCACACGTGATTATTTTGCCACATATTATTTTGGCAATCGCAAATACCCAAGCATTTTTACCATTTGAAATTTTGGCTACAACTGCCTGCAACTGCAATTTCATTGATTGTACTCCTTATTGTCGAAATCCCAGCTGCACTCATTTTTATGTCGAATATAAAGTTTATTTAGTAGGTAAATTATTAGTTTGTCTTTTTAAAATGGGAAACAAATGGAATTCCTACTATACGTATAAAAAATTTATTTCAGCAGATCATACGGTTGAATTCGAATGCTTACATTCCGTCAGTTCTTCCTATTTATTATATACGGTTTTGGTCTCCATTCATTTATGCATTAAACCTTTTTTGAGCATTTATTTTATTTTTTGAATAAAATCAATTATGTTCTATCATCGTGGATCTATTTCGCCCAACAGATTTAAAAGTTTTAAACAGTTTTAAAAGATATCAAATTAATGAATTTGTAATATTTTTCAAACGTAATTTAGATAAAAAAAAAGTGTTTTGTTTACAAGCACGTGGACATGTTATCAACTTGTTCTGTATTAGAAAAACCAGTAACAACAAACGATATTAAAATACTGCTGTGAATGAACTGTAAATAGGAACATTAGACAAGGAAATTTTTTGTTTAATCAAAAACTAATGCTGTTATCACTTTAAACATCACCCTCTTACATATATTTAAAAAGGCTTTAAGGAGTCAAAAAAAGCGAGTTGGACCGAACGTCGTGTCAATATAAATAATCAGAGTATTTTTATTTTGACATATATAAAGTTATTAAGGTAATTAGAGCAAAACCCATAATAAAATTCATGTAACTTCGAAATTAGCTTTGAAAGACAAATCATAATTGTGATATTTCATCAAAAACCAAAATTTATATAGCATGAAAAGAATAACAACGTAGTGAAACATCATCACCGTTCAGCACCAAACAAACTAAGAAAACTACGTTTTTTTTACATTTTTTGTGCCCTCATGCCTACAGTAAAAAGTGCTTGTTACTTTTGTGGTTTTTGATTTCAAAAGCGCCTTTGGAATGCGAAAAGAGGAATGCGCCAGGTTAGTTTAATGTTAAACTGCTGCGGTCTTGCAGGTCGGAGCCGCTCTTTTACATTGAGACGCAATAAACAGGGTCAAAGGACAATCCAACGTGCTCAAAACACAAGTTGAAATATTTCAACTTACGTTTTGGACACGTTGGATTGGTCTTTGGCCTGTCTAAAGGCCAATTTTACTGCTTCGTCTAAAATTGTCTTTTGGACACTTTGAACGAATAAGAGGGCAATATTAACAAAATAGATTTTTAAGAAGTGGAAAAAAAACCACATAAGCAGAAAGGAAAAAAGAAGAACTTTCCGGTTTTTTAAAATTTTAAAGCTAGAATTTTTCCCAAAAGCTCAGAATTATCCTGAAATAGTTGAATTGTTTTGTTAAAAGTTGAGGAAAAACTCTAACACAAAACGACAAAATCATGCATATTTTGAAGAAAGAGCTGCTTCTTGTTTTGATGTTCATGGTGGTGGGTTCCTTTTACCACATTATTCGAGATGCACCTGGAATTTATATGAAAACTGAGTTACTCGCCTTTAAACGAAGTTCTACTTTAAAAAATCATAAAAACCTTTTTTTTTGTCGATAATATATTGTTAAAGTATCTGTTGCCATTTTTCAATCACAAAAATAAATATTCAACTTATTGCTGTATAATAATAATCTTCCCAAAACAAAAAAATTTTTTTTCGCTTTTCATTTTTACTGCATTGCTGATACTATGATATAAATTTCCTATGCTTGCTGATGATGTTACTGATATTAAATGATTGTTGACATTTTATTTAGAAAAAAGTTGCATGCACACATGTTTTTTGTACAAACAATAATGACATAATCTTACCAAGTTCTGTCGGATCGCATTTGTTTTTTTATTCACGTGCACAGTGCACATTAAAGCTCCTATTGCATATTATAACAATATATGCCTTAATTGATTGTTTTTTATTTATGACTAAAAAAATAATATATTTTTTAAAACTGATTTTAATGAAACTGTTTGCAATAATTAGCTAACGTGAAATTGCACTTCAACGGTGATGAAGTAAAAAGAGTTCATGCACTGTGTTGCATAAGTTGGCGATTTAGACAGACGGGCGTTGTCTAATGGTTTTTTTTTACTTTGTTTACTTCTCGTCATTAAAAATACACAACCCTTTACTGCATTTATGCGGCATTTCTAAAAGTCACGCAAGTTTTGTACCACTTGCAAAACTTAATTCAAAGATCATTCATGTGAATTATGTTTTATATAAAGATTTTGTTATACAGGGCTTTGTTTTTACTTAATATTAAAGATAAAAACGTGTTTTGAAAGCTAACACCCAGAAGATGGGGATCCGTGCTGCTCGATACTAAACGTTGTGTTCGAACGTGTCATATTGTCCCTTATTCATTAAAACGACACACGCGTTTTAAAAAATGATTTATCCGTGGCCAAGGATCCAGGAAAAAATAAGGCAACTGAGGTGTGTCACCCATGTTTAAGAAAATAATCACTATTTGAATTCCAATCATGTAATTGTAATGCATGGACAAGTAAAGTAAAGTGTAATTTACTTTGTTATTTTTTTGTTATTTTTAACCAAGAAAAAAAGTGATTTATTGTAAATTGGTGCTATTTCCAAAAGGGATTTTTTATTTTCTCTTAAATACTTTATTTTATATATATAATAGAAAAAAAGAAAGCTTTTTTATGTTTTTTTATCAAAGAAATGTTATTTTACCAAGTATTATAGTTAATTCAAAAATAATAATTTTCTATGCACTAAAAGTATGTTCTTTTTGGTTGTTTTTATCAAAAATGTGTAACATAAAAAATATGTGACTTGATAGTTGATATATTGCTGAATGCTGAGACACTTGCCTTAATTAGGGGGTGTCTTTTTAAAGATGCACTGTAGTTAGGCACTCGGATTGTATGAGGTTCCAGAAGCTGTTTTTTTAACGAAACAATATTGTATTTTTAAAAAAATCTTATTCTGTATTGGTCCTATTTCCAAAAGGGATTTTTTATTTTCTCTTAAATACTTTATTTTATAAATATAATAGAAAAAAACAAAGCTTTTTTATGTTTTTTTATCAAAAAAAAGTTATTTTACCAAGTATTATAGTTAATTCAAAAATAATAATTTTCTATGCACTAGAAGTATGTTCTTTTTGGTTCTTTTTATCAAAAATATGTAACATAAAAAATATGTGACTTGATAGTTGATATATTGCGGAATGCTGAGACACTACTGCCTTAATTAGGGGGTGTCTTGCTAAGGCTGCACTGTAGTTAAGCACTCGGATTGTATGAGGTTCCAGAAGCTGTTTTTTTAACGAAACAATATTGTATTTTTTAAAAAATCTTATTCTGTAAAGTAAAATTTCTCTCGTTTGCCGAAACGGTTTTGCTACCACTGTTAAGATCCTCTAGGCGTTGAAATTTTTTTTTTCTACATTAGTTTTGTTATAGTGGAAAATAATAAGTACTTTTAAAATTAAAAAAAACATACTTTTACAAAATAATTTTTGTTTGGAAAATTCTAAAAAAATATGTTCTAAATTTTTTATTTGTGTAAAAAAAAAACAATTAACAGCAGATAAATAATCAGTAAAATTTTTTTTTGAAATAAAAAAAAGCTGTATCATACTTAGAATCAAATAAAAACAACCCTAAAAAAGTTTTGGAGCGTAGGAATATTGGGCAGATTCTGATTTTCAGCGCGCTGAAAAATCTGAAACTCTATCATGATAAAGTTTAGCTTGAATTTTAGGTTTTGCTTAGGCTTATGAAAAACAAAAAATTTCGTTTAAAACTGTTTAGCTGAGTAAAAAAAAAGCGTTACTGCTTAGTTTTTCCGTGTTTCAAAAATGATTTTTCAGCGCGCTGAAAATTAGTAACTGCCGGATATTGTGTCACAATCCATTTCCGATTCCCCATATGAATTTTATCGGTGACGTGCAAAATCCCCATAAAGGTAATGTAAAATCCCAATGGTAAAATTACCCATAATGTTGTGTAAATTCCCCATAACAATCAGAAATGCGTTTGCAAACTAAAATTTGTTAAAAAAACTAAATTTTAATAATAAAAAAAATAAAAGCATCAAAATGTTTTAATTTTTTCCTAAGCCTAAGCAAAGCCCTAAAATCAAGCTAAATTTTATCATGATAAAATTTTGTTGTATTTTCCAAGTGTCAAAATTTAAAGGAAATATTGCAAACGCATTATATTTATGTGGAATTTACACCGCCTTATGGGGATTTTGTAACGTTTATGGGGATTTTGGCCTATGGGGAATTTGTCCATGGGGTTTTTATACGGACCCATTTTATCATCATGCATTTCTTTTCTTTGGGTGGACGTTACGTTGTTGCGCTCTGGCCTGCGAGAATATGAATTGAGTTTCCCATAACTTTCGTCTTTTACATTTTATCTTTAAGCATCTCGTCTTCTACATTTCGTCTTTGGAAAATTTTGTCTGTTAAGTGCGATTTTGTGAACGTACTTTTTTAAAAGACAAAATTTTTGGGCTTTTAAATTCAAACTAATGCACAATCCCCATACGCCACGCGTCCCCTAATTAATTTTAAGAAAATAACTTCACAAAAATTTGTAAAACTTGTTTTTGGATCAAGTCTAATCCAAGAATCTTAGTTATGGGCTTTGGATTGTGATTCATTAGTTATGGGCTTTGGATTGTGATTCAAGTTAAATCTAATTTAATAGTTTTGTTAAATCATTAGTAATGTTTGGTACAAGTCCCATACGTGTACCAATTTAATTATCGATTTGACCGATCGAAAAATAAAATACGTATATAAAACATTATTATACCCCAATTCGGACACGTAGACTTTATTTTTGAGGTTTTTTTTGGATTTAAGTCTTCCGAAAGGAGTTATGAGCTTATTTAAGCCCAATTTCCCACTTTTTGGTACTTACAATTTATGCTGTAGTAATGGAAAAAGTTTTGTTAAGCAAAAAAAAAAAATTAAAAATTATATTTTTACATTGCTAAAAGTCTGAAAAATCTAAAGATATCTAAAAAATCCAAAAAAAAAATTGGTTTTGGTTTTTTTCTAAAAAATAACGGTTTTAAACTAGTAGTTCGTCCATGTTTAAAGTAGTCCATCTTGTATTTTCTTTCCGTTGACCTCTAAAGTGGGTTGTTCCTGAAGAATGCAAAAAATTGATGGCAGACTCTGATTTTCAGCGCGCTTTTGGTAATTTTAAGCGCGCTGAAAAATCTGAGACTCTATCGTGATAAAGTTTAGCTTGACTTTTAGGTTTTGCTTAGGCTTAGGGAAAACAAAAAAGCGTTTAAAACTGTTTAGCTGACTAAAAAAGGCGTTTCCGCTTAGTTTAACCGTGTTGAAAAAATGATTTTTCAGCGCGCTGAAAAAGGCTAACGGTAATTCCCATGGACCATGGACCAACATGGACCGAACATGGACCCGCCCATGAGGGGTGAAAGACTCACTTTAACAATACAAAACAATATAAAGTTGTTAGTTTTAACTTTTAAACGGCTTAGGCTTAGGCTTAGTATGAAACTAAGCCTAAGCCTAAGCCTAAGGTGCACTAACAACTTTACATTGTTTTGTAATGTTAAAGTGAGTCTTTCACCCCTCATGGGCGGGTCCATGTTCGGTCCATGTTGGTCCATGGTCCATGGGAATTACCGTTAGCCTTTAAATCCAAATAAAAAAAATAGTTGTTCATGTTTTTACATGGACCCCTATACTCCTGGACAGTCGGCGGTTCCTTGGAATGGATCTCTGGGTGTGCAACAAATACATCACTGACAGGTTCTATATAAACTCAAATTTTTAATTATCGGGCTTGAAACTTTTTGTAAAATAGGTTTTTTCAAACAATTACGTGATTTTGGTTATAACGATACTTTTTATAGTTTAAAAATTGCTTTTTTGAAAATTTTATAGCAGAATAAAATTTTAATCAGTACTTTTTTTGCTTTTTTTACAAAATATTAAAAAAGGAAGAAATATTTTTACCACTTAATTGCCACATATAGCAGTAAAAAACTAAGTAAAAAAATGGAAATTATGTTAGTAGTATTATGTTGCTATAGAAAATAATTAACGAAAAAGTATATTATAGTTGTTGAAAAAGGAACATCCCTCAAATCTTTTATGCCAATAAATGCATTTATGATAAAGCTAGAAAAATAATATTTTATCAAATTTTTAATCAATTTTTACTAAATAAACTTTAAAAATTTAACATTCATAAAGCAATATTAGATTATAAAAAGTGAATTTTGCCAGTGAGTAAGGCAGACTACACCAAAGACATTTCATTGATAGGTGAATTGGTACTCATTTTAATTATCAATCACTAAGCCTGTTGTAAATGTAACAAATTGTGGTAATTGTATAATTACAGACCAGATCCACCTGATTGAGCTAATTATTTGCAATATAATGTTGAATATTTAATAAATAGTAATGAAATATAAAAATTCTAACAAAAAAATAATTCCATTAAAAACTTATTATCTTTTATAACCTAATATTGCTATATGACTGTTATTTTTTAGTTATGAAAAAAACGCAAAAAAATGTAAAATTTTAGTACTGGGCAAAATTTTATAATGCTATAAAATTTTCAAAAACACATTTTGAAAATATAAAAATACGTTGATACAATCAAAATCACCTATTTTTATGAAAAAAATTATTTGCAAAAAGTTTTTAGTCCGAAAATTTCGGATTTGAGCACATGTAGAATCTGCTAGTGATGTATCTGTTGCATACCCATATCAAAACGCCGACTGTCCAGGAGTATAGGGGTCCATGGTTCTTGTTGGTCCATGCATGGGTAACGGGAACTTAGATCCTGGAGTCCTTAGATCCTTTGAGTGGCGTCATTTCGAAGCAAACTGGAAAGTACACGACATTGTCCATCGACACCGACCGATTTCTAAGTTTAGGCTTAGGGTTATATTTAGGCTTAGGCTGTTTAATTTTGACGCCATCTGCCAAGGATCTAAGGACTCCAGGATCTAAGTTCCCCCAATCCATGCATGGACCCCTATACTCCTGGACAGTCAGCATTTTGAGAGGGGTGTGCAACAGATACATCACAAGCAGATTCTACATGTGCTCAAATCCGCAATTTTCAAGCTAAAAACTTTTTTTAAATAATTTTTTTATAAAACTATGTGGTTTTAATTGTATCAATGTATTTTTATATTTTTAAAATGTGGTTTTGAAAATTTTATAGCATATTAAAATTTTGCCCAGTATTAAAATTTCCCATTTTTACGCGCTTTTTAAATAAAATATTAACACAAAGGAAAGGATGAAATATTTTTACCACTTTATTTACAGATATAGTGCTAAATCACTAAGCAAAAAAATGAAAATTGGTAGTGTTATTATATTACTATGGACAAGCGTTCAGAAAAGATTATACTATAGGCATTAAAAAAGGACCAACCTTTTAAGTTTTTATATGTTAAAAAATATCTTTATAGTAAAGCTAGAACAATAATACTTTGTCAAAGTAATTAACTAATTAGTTTCTAGTAAAAAAACTAAAAAGATTAACATTCATACAGCAATATTAGGTTATAAAAGGTAATAAGTTTTTAATAAATCAATTTTTGTTCGAAACTCTTTTTATTTCATTACTATTTATTAGATATTAAACATTATATTGCAAACAATTAGCCCAATCGGGTGCATTGGTCTGTAAATATCTAGTGAGATGCCCCGAAGCTTAAAGCCCGAGAGCTCTAAAGCGGAGTTCCGCTTTTAGGACCTCTAGAGCAACCCCCAAGCTCCAGAGCTCCGGAGATCCGCCCTGTTTTATCCATCCTAATATTGCTTAATGAATGTAATATTTTTTTAGTTTATTTAGTAGTAACTAATCAGTTAATTATTATTGTTACAGTTTGATTATAAAAATATTTATTGGCACAAAAGGTTTGAGGGATGTTCCATTTTCAATGACTATAGTATAAATGTTCGTTAATTATTATCTATAGTAAACATAATACTACTGCCAATTTTCATCACTTAGTAATTTAGCGCTATATGTGGAAATTAAGTGATAACAATATTTCTTTACTTGTTTCAATATTTTGTGAAAAAAAGCAAAAAATGAGAAATTTTAGTACTAAATGAGATTTTATTATACTATAAAACTTTCAAAAAACAATTTTTAAACTATAAAAAACCATTAATACATTCAAAATCACTTAATTGTAAGAAAAAACTGTATACAAATAGTTTTAAGCCCGAAAATTTAAGATTTGCGCACATGTAGAATCTGTCAGTGATGTATCTGTTGCACACCTAGAGATCAATTCCAAGGAAACGCCGACTGTCCAGGAGTATAGGGGTCCATGGTCCATGTGAGATGTGATATGGACCCCTATACTATTGGACAGTCGGCGTTTTGAGAGGTTTCGAGCAATTTCCCAACAAAAAGGGTGAATCTCCCAACTGTGGAATCTCCCAACAGTTTGTGGAAAGTCCCAACAGAATCAAAAAATACGTTTGCAACAAACACCATTTTATTTTTTAGTCAATTAACACTATAATTAATAAAAATATAGCATTAAATTCTTTATTCAAAAACTGAGTACCTAAGCCTAAGCAAAACCTAAAAATCAAGCAAAATTGTATTATGGTAAATTTGTATTTAATGATGCTTTTTAAACTGAAGAGTAAAAACTTTATTTTTTTCCTAAGCCTAAGCAAAACCCAAAAATCAAAAAAAAATTCTCATTGGGGTGGAAACTTGCATTTTTGAAAGTACTTTTACAAAATTGCATAATTCCATTTATCATTCATTTAATGCATTTATTTATTTTCGGTTGTTTAAAATTATCGTGTTTAACACCGGTTTTGCAAACGTATTTCTAATATTTGAACTGTTGGGAGATTCATCGATTGGTTGGGACTTTCCACGTTGGGACTTTCCTCAGTTGGGACTTTGCCCGATACCTTGTGGAGAAGAAGGGGTGGGGTGTGCAACAGATACATCACTGACAGATTCTACATGTGCTCAAATCCGCAATTTTCGGGCTGAAAACTTTTTGTAAATAATTAATTTCAGAAAATTAGGTGGTTTTGATTGTATCAATGTATTTTTATATTTTTAAAATGGGTTTTTGAAAATTTTATAGCATAATAAAATTTTGCCCAGTACTAAAATTTACCATTTTTACCCGTTTTTTAAATAAAATATTAACACAAATGATGAAATATTTTTACCACTTTATTTACAGATATAGTGCTAAATTACTAAGCAAAAAAAAAAGAAAATTGATAGTAGTATTATGTTACTATGGACAATCCTTAACAACAGTTTATACTATAGTCACTAAAAAAGGACCAACCTTTAAGTTTTATATGTTAATAAATATTTTTATAGTAAAGCTAGAAGAATAATATTTAGTCAAATTAATTAACTGAGTAGTTACTACTAAACAAAAAATTTAACATTCATACAGCAATATTAGGTTATAAAAGGTTAAAAAGGTAATACGTTTTCAAACAAATCAATTTTTGTTCAAAATTCTTTTTATTTTATTAATATTTATTAAATATTAAACATTATATTGCAAACAATTCGCCCAATCGGGTGCATTGGTCTGTAATTATCTAGTGATGTGTCCCGGAGCTTAAAGCTCCAGAGATCAGGAGCGGAGTTTTGATTTTAGGAGCTCTGAAGCAACCCCCGAGCTCCAGAGCTCCGGAGCTCCGCCCTATTTTTTCCGCCCTAATATTGCTTAATGAATG
Source organism: Microlaimidae sp. YZB2_3 (assembly GCA_030248175.1). Classification (NCBI taxonomy): domain Eukaryota; kingdom Metazoa; phylum Nematoda; class Chromadorea; order Desmodorida; family Microlaimidae; species Microlaimidae sp. YZB2_3. Next base: position 26,175 of record JASAMX010032728.1, read on the forward strand.
TAATATTTTTTTAGTTTATTTAGTAGTAACTAATCAGTTAATTATTATTCTTCTAGCTTTATTATAAAAATATTTATTGGCACAAAAGATTTGAGGGATGTTCCATTCTTAATGACTATAGTATAATTTTTCGTTAATTATTGTCTATAGTAAAAATACTACAACCAATTTTCATTTTTTTTTGCTTAGTAATTCAGCGCTATATGTGGAAATTAAGTGATAAAAATATTTCTTTACTTGTTTCAATATTTTGTGAAAAAAAGCAAAAAATGTGAAATTTTAGTACTAAATGGAATTTTATTATGCTATAAAATTAAAAAAAACTTAAACTTAAAAAAATTTTAAACTATAAAAAAACATTGATACATTCAAAATCACTTAATTGTATGAAAAAAATTATATACAAAAAAGTTCTAAGCCCGAAAATTTAAGATTTGAGCATATGTAAAATCTGTCAGTGATGTATCTGTTGCACACCCAGAGATCCATTCCAAGGAAACGCCGACTGTCCAGGAGTATAGGGGTCCATGGATGTGGCCAACAATTTGGCAGTTTCTTATTTTCTAGCTAATTTTCAAGGGCTAACGGTAATTCCCACTGACCATGGAATTACACTGGCCCGGCCCATGAGGGGTGAAAGACTCATTTTAACAATACAAATCAATATAAAGTTGTTAGTTTTAACTTTTAAACGGCTTAGGCTTAGGTTCACACTAAGCCTAAGCCTAAGCCTGAAGTGCACTAACAGCTTTATATTGTTTTGTATTGTTAAAGAGAGTGTTTCACCCCTCATGGGCGGGTCCATGTTGGGTCCATGTTGGTCCATGGTCCATGGGAATTACCGTTAGCCTTTAAAAAAGGCTATTAGGGAGAAAACTCCGCAGCTGATTCCCCAGCGGAGTTTAAGCCTATGCTTTTTCCTAAGCCTAAGCAAAGCCTAAACACAACCTAAACTTTCTTCGCGCAGCTATTTGTTAAAGTTTAGGTTGTTTTTAAGGCTTTTCTTAGGCTTAGGAACGCATAGCCTTAAGCTTAAAAATGTTTTTTTCACTCCACGTACCTCCGCTGCGGAGTCAGCTGCGGAGTTTTCTCCTGTTTTATTTTTATTTTTTCATGGTAACAACCAATTTTTTATAATAACCGTTCAAATACCCATCAAATTTTTCTTGTGAAAAAATTCACATTTTTAAAAAACAACTTATTTTAATAAAAATCAATTATATTACAAATTTGTTTGATTTTTAGGTTTTTCTTAGGCTTAGGAACAATAAATTGGTGAAAAACTAAATTTAAATTAGAGTTTAAAACCAAAAAATTTTGTTCTCCATGTTTTTGGTCTTTGGTGGTCCATGTAACTTTTGAATTTTTAATTTTTTTTTTTAATTTTTAAGTTTTCAGACTTCTAGCACTGTTAAAACATAGTTTTTAGTTTAATTTGTGTGTTTACAATTTTTTTTTTATTAACATC
>JASAMX010032729.1:0-23721 GCA_030248175.1 Microlaimidae sp. YZB2_3
CAATCACAAGATACAGCTGTATGGTGACGGTTAAATGCTCGGCGGACAAATCCTGGCAAACAACTGCGCGGCTATCAAATGCTGGCATTGAAATTTCCTGAAATCATAGTGTTAAAAAAATTCAATACGCAGGAGAAATACTGTACTTGTATTTTATCGCCAAAAATCCATTAACAAATTAATCAATGTGTATTATAGGTGAATCATGTCGATGATGCGTCTTCCAGTGTATCTTATGGATACTGGATTGGTATGACAAAGTTCAATAGAGGTGACATCACTGATTCATGGAGGTGAGGTAAATTTTGCGTTATATGTTTTCTCAATTTTTTTCAAGAAAAGGTATTAAATAATTGTTGTTTTTTCGCAAGCATTCAACTATATTAAAATGAATCGTCACTAAAATTGTCATGCATAATTTTCGTATTGACTTACTTAATTTCGGCCAAGATCTAATTTAGTGCGTTAAAAAAAATTTTGGAAATGATTATGCAAAAAGTGAAGCAAACAAAAAAACGATTGCATTATTAAATAAAGTGTTTTTTTTAGTTTTTTATAGTTATAATTAAACATTAATTCCTTTTACTTTTTCCAATTTTCTGAAATTTTACTTATATTCAAATATTGCAAAAACTTGATTGTAGCTTATAAAGGATATTAAAACTTTAATGTTTATTTGATAGAAAAAAACTAATATCTACAACTGTTTACTCTAAGTTATAAGCGTTTGAAAAATAATATATTAATAATAACAAGGAGAAAAACATAATACTAAATTTACCCACGTTGTTTAGTTATAGTTTGCGCGGCGGTGCCGTGGGGCTTAGTCTCCAATTTATTTATAATATCAATAAAAAATAAGAAGAAGAAAAAGAAGATGAATTTAAATTACAAAATTTACCCACGTTGTTTAATTAGAGTTAGTGCAGTGCAGTGGCGCTCCAGGCGAAGTTTACCTACGCTCTCTAAATATAGTTGGCGCGATGGCGTGCGCCAATGATTGTAATTATAATTTTTAAAACAAAATAATATAAAGCAGAAGAGGATGAACGTGAATTACAAAATTTACCCACGTTCTCTAAGTATAGTTGGCGCGGTACCGTGGGATAAATTGCAGTGTGGCACCCCCCCTCCCGCAACACCGATGATTGGAATTGTAATTTTCGAAATATGAAGAAAAAGATGATAAACATAAATTACAAAATTTGCCAGGTGCTCTAGTTATAGTTGTCGCGGTGCCGTGGGGCTAAATCGCAGTGAGCGCTCTTGCGCCACCGATGATTGCAATTATTTTTTTTGGAATAAAAAAATCAGAAGAAGAAGATGATGAACATAAATTACAAATTTTATCCAGATTCTCTGATTATAGTTGGTGTGGTACCGCAGGGTTAAATCGCCACGTGAAAGATTAAGAATATTGATTTTAATATAATGAGCGTTAGAATTATATAAGTAAATAGAAGAAGTTGAACCTAATTTACTAAAAATTTTCCCAACGTTCTCTAATTATAGTGTGCTGTGGGTGCCGTGGGGCTAAACCGCCGCATGGCGCTCCCGCGCCACTGAATTTATTTTTTTAATAAAATTTTAAATTAATTTTGTCATCAATAATGTAAGAATTAAAAAAAGTACCCTGTTGTTTTCGCCGTTTTCCGAGCGGTTGAAGCAGATGACGCTGGGAACTGGTTCGGTTTCTGCCACCAATTAAAACCGGTCTGCTTTTTTTGTGCGGTTTCTATGAGGGTCTGTTCGTTGTCTGCTCTGTACAATTCTTATTGTTGCCAAAAAGCTGTTATTGTGCGGTTGGGAGTTTTTATTTGTCTATTTTTTCAATTTTTTATTTTGAACAATAAATCGATAACAAAGACCTAAATGAAAAAATGCGTAATTTTTTCTTCTTTCCAATGAGCCCATGTTTATTTTTGATCAATCAGTAACGAATGAGAAATATCGCTTTTAGGGATTGAGTTTTGGAATAATAATAATAATAAGAAGAAGAAAAAGGTTCTGAATTTCAAAATTTACCCACGTTCTCTAATAATGGTTGGCGCGGCGCCGCAGGCCTAAATCGCCCCGTGGCACTCCCGCGCCACACATGATATATATTATTTTTTTATTTTCATTGGAATGGATTTATTGGGGTAAATATAAGTGTTTCTTCAGAATGCGACCCCTGCTATTTTCCAAAAAACTTTTGAGTTTATTTAAAGCTAAAGTCTTGCAGGTTGAAATTAAGGGAGCAACCGCTCTCCGCCAGGAAGAAATAAACAATAAGCCGGTAAGCAAGAAAAATTAAAAAAAAAATTCAGCGGTTATGTAACCAATTATTACTTAGTTGCGTCATGTGTTTCTCTGCACGTGATAGTTTCTCAAAAAACGAGTAGTTACTTTATCACTCATCTATTTTCACCCTTATAGAATTTATCTTTAGTTAAAAAATTTATAAAAAAACCAACAATAGACAAAATTATATTGTATCGGTTACCCCACCATTTATCTACCTGCCTCCATCGGAAATTTTGCTACCCTATACCTGCCTCCACCCTGCCTCCGATGTTGTTTTAGCTGCCTTTTATCTACAATGTACCTTCTAACCTATATATGCCTTAACATAGGATGCAGGGTCACCTGCCTCCTGCCTGCCTCCGAGACAGTTTTAGTGCTTCCACCCTGCCTTTTACCTGCCTTCTACCTGCCTCCTATCTGCCTCCGAGGCAGTTTTAACTGGATCCTACCTAACTCCTAACCTGTATATGTTTCAACATAGTAGGCAGGGTCACCTGCCTCCTACCTTCTTCCAAGGTAGTTTTACTGCCTCCACTCTGCCTCTTAACTGCCTCAGCCTGCCTCCATGCTGCCTCCGAGGCAGTTTTACCTGCCTCCTACCTGCCTCCAGTTTTCCGGAAGCAGGTTCAAGAGCCGTCCTTACCGGGTAAAAAATTTCCAATTTCCGGATTTCCTTAAAAAATTTTCAGAACTTCAATACATATTTCAAGATTTGGCTTGATTTCACTTAAATTTTTTGATACTGTGGGTCATTAATAACCGCCCAAAATGAATCAATAACCTTAATATGTGTTTGTGTTTTTAACCAAATATAATACATCTTTATGTTTTGGGTCGCATTCTGACGCAACACTTGTATTTACTCTGATAAATCCATTCCAATCAAAATAAAAAATTAATAAATATTGTAATTTAATAACTCTGCGGCATATGAAAGTTGAAATGAATGCAATGAATTGTTTTTTTTTTTCTTTTTTTCTGGCGCCGCAAAAATACCTCACGCAAAATGAGAAATCCCAGTCAATGTGCGATTTTGATTTTTTATTAAATTAATCCTACGGGAGAAAATGTTTATCCACCTCTTGAGTTGAATAATTTGTTATCCTTAAAACAATGGAAAAAATTTATCCCGACTTTAACCTGGATAAAATTGATTTTTTCTTTCGCATCCTTAAAGGTGCGGTACCGAGTCAAACTTTTTGCTTCGATTTTAATGATTTTTGTGAAAACTTTACCCCTGCACTTTTTTGTGAAAACGTTACCCCAATAGGCCGCAAAATTTTTTTTCGCTAAAATATCTTTATGGGTTCAGGATATATGACCGCCCAAAAATCGTGTTTTTTTTCGAAATTCTGTACTTGAAAGATTTTCAATGAGTATAAAATTATATATAAGTTATAAAGGTTTCACAGAAAAAAGCGACTATTTTCTATTTTCATTTGATACCTTGATTGTTAAGATTGATGCAATATTTGTCGAGATATTGTGTGTCCAGCACACGCAATTTTTTTCGTTAAAAACGGAATATTTTTAACACGTAATATTTTTCGATTTTTTCGTTAAAAACACCAAACGACGGGAATGTTTTGATTAAGTTTGCCCAACATTTTTGGTTAACTTCTTCTTCGAACATCTTCGAACTATCTATGCAAACTGGAAAAGTTCCTTTAGTTTGGAAAGATGTTTTTATTCGTCCCATTTTTAAAAAAAAATATTGCTAGTTTAAAAGAAAATTATAGAGGTATTTCTTTAACATCAATATGTTGCAAAACTATCGAAAGTATTATATTTGATACTATACTAGATTATTTACGAAAAAAATAACCTAATAACAAAAGAACAGTATGGATTTCTTTCAGGAAGGTCTGTAGGTTTGCAATTACTAGCCACACTTATGGATTGGATAACTGCTTTGGAGGCTAAAAAATTGGTAGATGTTATGTATATTGATTTTTCAAAAGCCTTTGACACAGTTAGTCATCCAAAACTATTGCACAAATTAAAAGCTTACGGAATCGGTTATGAACTTTTTAACTGGCTTCAAGATTTTTTATCTTTAAGACGTCAACGTGTAAATATTGATAAGAGAAATTTTGCTTAAGTAACGAAGAAAACTATTTTTATTCTGATTTTGCATATGTTAGCAGCGGCGTCCCTCAAGGAAGCGTGCTGGGACCTCTTTTATTTATTTTGTACATAAATGATTTGCCAGAATCTTTAGGGCCTGATTCAAATATTAAATTATTTACTGACGACACCAAAATGTATATAGCTTATGAAAACTTTTTACAAAAAAATTATTTCCAACTTTCGTTAAATAATTTTTGCAATTGGTCTTCTGACTGGCAACTTAAAGCGCAGTTCACAGCTCAGACTTACGACTTAAGACTTAAGACTTTAGACTTAAAAGTGGGGACTTATGACTTACAGCCCGCTTCACAGCATAACTTAAAACTTAAGACTTTACGCTTAAGACTTATGACTTTAGACTTAAGAATTGAATCATGTTATAATTTGACTTAAGACTTTAGTTAAATCTTTTCCTTTTAAAGATTAAAAACAAATGTTTTTTTTATGAAAAATAAAAGTTTTTAAAACAAAACAACAAAATAAACTTTTTTTTTGAAACTTTTAGTCAGAGAATTGGAAAAAAAACCAAAATTTTGTCATAAATCTAAGAAAAAATTATACACTCAACAAAACTGCGCAATTAAAAAAATTGTAGATAGTTGAATTCTTAAATTTTGAAGCTTCTTCTTAAAAAATAATTTAAAAAATAAAAGCTTTAGATAGTTCTTCAAACCTCTAGAAACGTTGGTTGAATACGTTTTATGGTTTGTCCCTTCCTAAAAACTGTTAAGTATCCTTCTTGACCTTTTCCATGACGGACGGATGCTTTAAATTATTATTTTTTTAGAATTTAGGATTTCTCACACTCTTCTTTGTTTTTTTTTGTTTGTGAAGAAGTCTTTTTTAAGTTAAAATTCGTAGTATAAAAAGTAAGCTGGAAAGTATTTACGATACAAAATATGTGAAAGTTTCAGTCTGTGTTTTTTGTACTTGTAAATATAAAAACACTATTCGTGATCAATAAAGCCTACTATAATTTTAATGCGTTCACAATCTCCAGTTTTTGGTGTGTTTCTTAAACTAATTACAATGATTTTTATTGATTCGGTGTTGAATTTAAATGTTTTTAAACTTTTTATAAATCGTAATTGGTTCTTCTCAGTTTTTAACGGTAAAAAACGCAATTTTTTGTATTTAAAGTATCCTAATCGAAATCTTCTAATTAGATAATTTTGAAGAACACAAAAAAATTGTTTCTGAAATGCAGTTTCATGGTAATTGTGATTTTCTGCCTAGTTTTAGTAGGAAACCAAACTATTTATTTCTAAAAATGCGTATAATGACGTAACTATAAATTAAAATTGACTTGACTTAAAATTGATCTTGTCATTAAATGTATTGCAAATTCGATGTTTATACTAAAATTTCAACAAAAAATGTTTAAGTCATAAGCCAATTATTAGGTAGCTGTGAACTGGCAAGCTTAAGTCTTAAGTCCCAAGGCAAAACGCTCAAGTCTTAAGTTTTAAGGCATAAGCGGTAAGTCAAAGCTGTGAACTGCCCTTAACGTTGCCATTGAAAAATGCAGTGTTTTGGCAGTTGGAGCAAATAATTCTGATGCTAATTACACTCTTGATAATATAAATATTAAATCAATCTCTCTCGTATTTAGGATTTAGGAATTACAATATCAAAAGATCTTAAATTCTCTATATACTGTTCAGAAATCTCGGCAAAAGCTTTAAACAGAATAGGTATTCTCTTTCGATGTTTTAATACAAAAAATATGGCATCGCTGCTAAAAGCCTACGAATTTTTTCATTCGCCCACTTGTAGAACTCGAATCCTATGTTTGGTCACCGTTTTATCAATAAAACGTCAAGTCATTGAAAAATGTCCGAAAACATTTTACGAAAAGGTTATACTTAAGATGCTATTTTGCAAACGTTGATTATGAGGCTAGAATAGCAGATTTAGGTCTGGAAAAACTAGCAAACTCGCCGATTAAAAGCAGTACTTAAAGATGTGTTTCAAAATAATAAATGGATTAGTAGACATTGAACCTAAAACTTTTTTGTTGTAAATAAAGATACTCGCACTAGAAGTAACGGGGTTAAAATTGTGGCTTAAAAATATAAACTTGACACAGCAAAATATTTTTTTGTAAATCGCGTAATCAATGTCTGGAATTCTTTGCCTGCTAGTATTGTTTTATCAAAATCACTTGCTATATTTACTAAACGGTTAAATAGCCATCTTATATGAATTTTATAATACCTGTTTTGTGTTTTTAATTTAAATTTCACCTTGGTGAATCTTTAAATTTTTAGAAACCTTTGCAACCGTTACATTGACTAAACTTATTTACATATTTTCTTCTCTCGGTTTCTGTTAATATTTGATAATATTCATTTTTGATATTGTGATACCCTTTAGATTCATATATTTTTTAAACATTGTACTTATTTGTTACTAATGTAACGTGTACAATAAACATTTTTCATGATTTCATTCAACTTCGTATTTTTAGCAAAAAATTCCCGGTTTTTTGGACGGGATACGCAATATCTCGACAAATACCGCATCAAGCTTAACAATGAAAATATCAAATTAAAGTAAAAAATAGCCGCTTTTTTCAGTAACATTTTTATAACTTAAAACTTCTGTACTTGAAAGATTTCTTAATACTCATTATAAAATTTTTCAGATACAGAATTTCGAAAAACGTGATTTTTTGGGGGGTTAAATCTCCTGAAACTCCAAAGATATTTTAATTTAAAAAATTTTGTGGGCAATTGGGGGCAGGGATAAGGTTTTTAGAAAAAATTATCAAAATCGAAGACAATAAGTTTGACTCGGTACCGCACCTTTATTCACGTAAATAATGTAGTTACCCGGGGATAACTTTTAAACGGCGCGCGTCAGAATACCAGCATAGTACTCATCTATCGATGAATAAACCCACAGTGATTTATCGAAAAAAGTTTCTAATTGTTGGGGTTCAGTTTTTTTAATACTTTTTTATTTATTTTTAGAATTTTTTATTTTTATTTCTTGTATTTACTGTTATAAGATTTATAATAAAATTAAGGATATTATTCCATTATTAGGACTGTTAAACAAATTTTGTTAATCATTTTTTAAACTGATTTAGCTACAATTTTAGCTTCAAATTCTGCTTGCTACTAAGATTATTTATAATTTAACTACATTAATATGGAGATTTAAAAATTGCTTTTTTGTAAACGGAAAAAGTTTTTGTAACAATGTGTGTAAATATTTATTCTAATTTTGTAATTTTGGTGAGTCAACACTCTGACGCCGGATATGTCAAAGCATAAAGCATCTGCTAGATTTAAGCTGCTTTTAAACTTAAAGGACAACCAGATTTATTCGTAATTGGGCATTTTACGCAATATTGAGAAAAAACACATACGTGACAACTGTATTTCATGTTTTGTCACGTTTTCTTTTCACTAAAAATAAACTAGGAAATACACGATGGTCAAATCCTCCTTAATTGTACGAAAGTTGTTCAGTGTTTAAGATGCTCACAGCATAATGACGCTTCACTTTCAGCCACTAAGTGCTTGGCAAAAAAATTGATATCCAATGAAGATTAGGACATACAACTTTTTGCTCCTCCCTCAAAGCAAAACATATAGCTGCAAGTCACAAATAATACCCACTATTAGAGGGTTCTTAAAATTTTAACTGGTATGGTTCAAATTTTGCATCAGAATTATAGTTTTAAAAGCAATAATTAGTTTTTTGTTTGTTTTGTTTATCTTGTTAACCCCGTGGTTATTAGAGCCGTAAATATGAAATTAGGAGTTTTTAGAAAGTTTTAGAAACTCGAAGCAGCACAAATGGGAATTTAAGTGTAGAGTCGTAAATAAAAAAATAGGTTGGGCTTAAGTTTAAGGTTTATATAGGTTTTAGCAATTTTTACTTTAGCTTCAAAATCCCAATTTACAACTTCAAGTTTGTCACGCCAGTTATGGTTCCTAGTTTCTTATTTTCGGCTTCAAATTCCAGCTTTAAAATAATTTTATCGTTTTTTTTGTATGCTAAATCTTATATCTGACGGATTCTAGAAGTTTTGTTAGATAAGACCAGTCCTGCAGACGAACTGTATAATGATTTATAATTCAAGGTGCTGTGCGGAGTCAAACTTTTTGTTTTCGATTTTGATTTTTTTTTTGAAAACCTTACCCATGCTCCCAATAGCCCACATTTTTTCAACAAAAGATCTCCAGTGGTTTAGGAGTTATGATCCCCAAAAATGGCGTTTTTCGACGATTCTGTACATGACAGATTGCTCAATGGGTATTACGATTTTCGTTACAAATTATAAACTTAAAGAAAACGGCTACTTTTTACTTTAATTTGATACCTTGATCGTTAAGATTGGTGCAGTATTTGTCGAGATATGGCGTTTCTCGTACAAAAAACACTCGACTTTTTCGCTAAAAACACGAAGTGAAGGAAAAAAAAGGTTGGGCAAACTTCATAAAATCACTGCCGTCTTTTGGTGTTTTTAACGAAAAAATCGCGGGTTTCTTTTTTCGGGAAACGCAATATTTCGACAAATACTGCATCAATCTTAACGATGAAGGTATCAAATCAGAGTAGAAAATAGCCGCTTTCTTTAAGTGCATAATTTGCAACGTATATCCTAACAACTATTGAGAAATTCGTCACGTACAGAATTGTCGAAAAATGCCATAACTCTTGGCTCACTGGAGATATTTTGTTGAAAAATTTTTTGTGAGCTATTTGGGGAAGGGGTAAGGTTTTCACAAAAAATTATCAAAATCTAAGACAAAAAGTTTCACTCCACACCGCACCGTAAGTTTTTTTAGATGGAATGATGGTAGTCCAGTAAGTTTTATTCGGTGGGCTCCTGATCAGCCCGATATGAACAATTTTTTTAAATTGGAAAGTTGTGTGGAAATTTTTGATAGATATTATTATGTCAAAGGAAAAAGTACTAGCGGTAAGCAGTGGAAAAAATTAATATGAAACGATTAATATAAATTATACTTTTTACTTGCGATTTATAATTTTTTTAAAACTTTCCACCAATTTGATTATTGTGCTAAAATTATTAGAAATGATTTATTGTTGATTTTGATCAGTACGCAATGCATATGATTCAGTTTTTTATATTTTTTAAAAAGTTTTTTATATATTAAAAAAACATGTATGAAATTCAGTAAAACTTGCCGCCGATTTTTTATTTGCCTTTTTTATTATTACTACTAACAATTACCAACAATTATTTTGACAAGTAGCCGTTCATTGCACTGCCTTGCAGTGTACTTCATTTGTATGTAATTCATAATTATTAACTATCAAACAAACTTTAAAAATAAATTTTAAAAATAAATAAATAAAACAATATAAAAAGAATTATTTTAAAATATATTTTAAAAATAAATAAATAAAAAATATATTTTAAAAAGACTTTAACCACGTTCATGTTGCCTTGGCGTATCAAAATGCTAGGAATTGTTAAATATATTAAAAATAAAAAAATTCAAAGTATAAGTATTAGCAAGAATATATAACACAAGAGAATGTCCGACTGTACACTAATATTTGGACCAAAATTTTGCGAGAAAAGTCGCACACAAATTCAAAAGTGCGACTTTCTGCCATTTTCTGCAAGTTTTCCCGCGCTGCGATTTTTTTTACACAGTGTTAGTTTTCTCGCAGTGGGAACTGCGACTTCTTTCGCACTCTATGCTGTTTTATTCGCACTGCGAGTCGGGCTGCACAACAAAAAAAATAAAAACAAAGCGGAGAGAAAATTTTGTGTTTAAATGAGTAAAAGACGTTTTTTTTTAACCTTAAGATGTTAAAACTTTTTAGTTTTAATAAAATAAAGTAACTTTCCAATGTTTTAAAATTAAATAAAACAAGTTTCAAAGTGTTTTACTCCACTGACAATGACTACCAGCGTCTGTATTTTTTTTGTTGCGCGGCCAAACTCGCAGTGCGAAAGTAATCGCAGTGCGAATAAAGCAGCATAGAGTGTGAAAGAAGTCGCAGTCCCCACTGCGAGAAAACTAACACTGTGTTAAAAATCGCAGCGCAGAAAAACTAGCAGCAAATGGCGGATTTTGGCGAGAAAAGTCGCACACGAATTCAAAAGTGCGACTTTTCTCGCAAAATTTTGGTCAAAAATTTAGTGTACAGTCGGACATTCTCTTGTGTTATATATTCTTGGTATTAGTAATTTATTTGACTAAAAAACATGTAAAATAGAGTACCTTGAGTACTGCGAGCGTTTTAATAGTAAAATGTTTGTGAAAAAAGCGTTTAATTCTGGTTTCATGCCGAATCTTTTAAAATGTTTTATGTTTATAGTCCCTAATAAATTAGTGATTATTTTATAAAACCTCAATGAAGTTATTTACCGAGTCGCAAAAAAACACGCGAAAACCGTATCTTCTAATTGCTTAGAAAGATCCGTGGGTATCTGCTCCCGAGGGATACCAAACGTTCAGATTTAAAATTAAGTTGTTTATTTGGTTAATTAACTAACTGATTAATTAGTCAGTCAGTGGGTGCAATGACATATTTTGCGCCCACTTTTTCTCGTGTGACTTACGGAAGATAGACTGTAAATACATTTTAAAATAGGCCCGAAGCACTTGCGTGAAAACCGATGTTTGGTTTTTAGTAAACAAGAAAAATGTAACGTACAATTTACGCAAGATTTACACAGTCTCGCAACAAAATCTGAATATTTGAACATCTAGATTTAAATCATCCACAGAATACAAAATCAAATTTAATAAAACAGATGTTGTTTTTTTAATCGTTGAGTCAGGTGATTATTATAAAGACATGAGTATTTCTTGAACATCACGTTTTATTTGGCAAACAAGTCATGCACGACTATTCCAGATTATTTCTGATACTCATTTCAATAGCAGCTTATGTTTCCATTAAAATATGTAAGAACAAGAAGCTATATTTTATTAAGTCTCGTTCACATCTGCTCCCAGTTTGCAGATCCCAGTTCCCAGTTCCCAGATTCCAGAAACGGTCCGTTCACACCTGACTGTTTACCGGGATAAAAACTCGCGCGCATAGGAGCTGTTTTTGTTAAAGAATGCCCCTGATATCGTATGTACAACATACAATAACGTTTAAAATCCAAAAAAAAATTTAAAATAAATTTTTTAATTAAATAATTAAAAAAATTGTAAAACAAACGTCAAAAACCGGCGAAAAGGGCGAACGCCACGCGGGAGAGAACAACAAAAACGAGGAGAAAAAAAAAAAAGAAACAAAAGCACCCCACCAAAAACAACCCACCCACCAAAATTCTTAGTTTAATAAAATATAAAGTTTTATTACTTTTATTAATAAGTTCATATTTTCACGATAGTTAAAACCCTCCCGTTTAAACGTAAATTGTTCAGTGTTAATATTCTTTACAGTGTTATAACGTTATAGAGTCACTTTTAGCCAATTAGTGCTTATGAAAAAAGAAGATCTTTCATCCATTGGAGATTAATCTTTTTCCAAGCACTAATGTGATTCTATTATCTCCTCCTACAACCATTCCCACGGAACAAAAGATATATGACGTGATCACGAATACTATATGACATTAGGGTCTTTAAGATTCTGACGTGTTACAATCGTTTTGATTATATAAATTATTTTTTTATCTTAAATAAACTAAAACTTTTAAATTTGTTTAAAAATATTGTTTTAGCAATGTTTTGGGTGAAAACAACGATTTTCTTTATATTCGTGCCGCCTTAAGGAAAAAGAAAACCATTCCAAAAACACTTCGGGTTTGGGACCAACAAACACCCCCAAAAACCCCCGGAAGCGCAGGGCGACCCACCCCCCGGGAGCACACATCCCAACAAAACGAAACAGAACCGGAGCGTTGTATTATGGCCATTGAACACTTAAAAATCTGTAATGTCCCCGCTAGCCAGCCCCCCCCAACCGCGGTAACTGACTTAATTTCGGCCACCAATTTAGGGTATTAGAAAATTGGCTTATTTTTAAAACACAAATGAACTAACACAAAAGTAACTGGATGAATGTTGAATAAAGTGTTTTTGCAAAAGTTCTTTATTTATGTTATTCTGCATTATCAACATTTTCATACAAAAAGGGATTTTTTTGTAAATTTCAGGATTTTTGATTTGTGTTTAAACTGCATCAAATTTAGAACGAAGCACTATATAACTTTAAAATAACTTCTATTAAAAGCTCAAAATTGTTAATTTTCATGTTTTGATATTTTCTTCAAAATCACTTTGCAATGCGTTTAACTAAATGCGCATTTTAAGATTCCGTTAATTTCGGCCACCTTAAAATTCACATAAAAAAACCTGTTTAACACGATTTGCACCATCATTTGTACGGGTAGGGTTACATAACAAATAATTTACTAGTTTATATTAAATTATGAATAGCCCGGAAGGAATTTCTCAAAAATAATATAGAAACACATTAAAAAAGTCAGGTTATTTTCTTGGCGGAGGAATGATTCATATGGTAAATATAATAAATATCAATGTCAATGGGGTTTCCCACCTAACACACCACTTACCACGATATAGAGTACCAATGCTTCAAAAAGTTGTGAAAGTAAATTAAAACACAGTAAAAATGTCAGGTTATTTCCTTTGGCGGAAGGATGCATTCATAAGAATTACGTAGTAAACATCTGTGCGAGCTGGAGTAATACAACCCCCAATTGATCAGGTTTGAACTATCAATAAACCGATATAGGGATTTCTCAAAGATTATTGAAATGTAGTAAAAAAACTCAGGTTATTTTCTTGGCGGAGGAATGCAGTCAGATATGAAACATTAAGAATAGGCAAGGGTTGGTGTGGAATTATACTCCTGCTTAACTTTTGTAATGTCATGTTTATTCATTAAGTTGACAATTTTGGGTTATCTAATCGTTTTTTTGTGTTTTAGGCGTTTGTTTTTGGTTTTTTTTAAAACCCAAAAGGTGGCCGAAATTAAGGCGAATTTTGTTTTTTTGCTGTTTTTCGGTTAAACATATAAAAAAACTTAATGGAATGGAATAAAATTTTTACCATGCTTTCTTTAAAGTTGGTTGGCTGTAACAAAAGCCATTTTATGTTGAAATAGTTTTTTTTCACCAAAAAAATTTTCAATAAAAAACACAGGTTATTAAAAGTTGTTTTTTTAAGGTTTTGACATAATTATTTAAAGTCTTGCTAATAACTATTAAAGTTCGCAAACGGGAAAAATTAACTTATATGTACCAAGAACAATACCTAAGGGAAAATTTGCAAGCTTTAGAATTTTTTTATTTTTCGTTTAAGCAATAGTTATGGCCAGTTTTTTGTAGGTGGCCGAAATAAATGGCACGCGCCTTAACTTCGGCCACTTTAAAAAAAAGTTTATACCTTCACTGATTTTTAAGTGTAACAGAAATATTCAAATTTTGCACTGGAATAACAAATATAGCTATTGTTTGATTTTTAGGCCAAATTTTGGCTTGATTGAAAAAGCCAGAAAAAACTTATTCAAAAAAAAATAAAAAAGTGGCCGAAATTAAGTCAGTTACCCTACAAAGCGTTGTAGAATTGTACGTACAAATACAAAATAATCTTTAAAAAACAAATAAAAAAAATTTTAAAAGAGTTTTTAAAGTGCTAAATTAAATTATCAAAAGAAAGCTGCTAAAAATCAAGTTTAGTTTAATAAAATAAGAAATTTTATTACTTTGTTGATATTTTAACTAAATTAATATTTTAAAAACGTTTCGATACCATAGATAAATTTTTTAAAACTGTAAAAGTTTTAAAAATAAAAATTTTTTGTTCCATATTCGTAGACCCGCCTGAAAAAACAGCACAAAAAAGAAGCGGAGCGTTGTAATAATTGCGCAAAAAAGTTTTTTAAAAAAATCAATATTGTGCAGTCGATTTGTCTCCTTTATTAACATAATTAATTACCAAGATTAGTACGTAAAAAATTCTGTACGTGTGATGCACAGAGACGTCTCAGGTGTGAACGAGCCCTAAATTTCATACCCGGTTAGATTAATTTTACTATGGATATAATATTTTTTGTCATTGTTGTTATGGTAAAATTCTCAAAAATTAGCCTTAGCCTAAAATGATGTTGAAATATTTCTATTTATTAAATTAAAAAAAAAAAAATTAAAATCAATATAGTAACTAGTTCAATAGGTAACATTGTGACACTAGGATGTTTTACTGGCCAGAACCGTTTTTTTTGTCAAATGACATAGAAAAACAAGTAGGTTATAGGTTTTTAGGCACTATATTTTTTTCAAAAAGTAGATAATATACATACATATTTTGTAAGTTTAGTTATCAGCTATTTTTAGGATTTTGGAACGACCAACGCTGCAGTACCCCACAGGGTTATGTTTGTAAAAAGCCTAAAATTAATATAACCGAATATGTTTATCCGCCATATCCCGAAATTAAAGGAGGTTGCCTTGACGGATGGAAAAAATTTGGTATTTTTATAACTTTTAAAATATTTTACTTTTTCTTTTTTTTTAAATGGATTTTTTTTAAAGTTTTTTTGTACACAAAAACCACCCTGAACATGTTTCGCTGTGATTAAAAAAGATAAATGTAGATAGTAAGAAAATTATAAGGTAGTTTTAGATCGTAAGACATCAACAATACGTAGTTGATCTGACCAATTATAAAGGAGAAAAAAAATTAAGTAGACCAACAATATAAATACCAATAAAGCAGCCAGCCATAATGCAATATTAGAAAGGAGTAATAGAGACAATTAAGGTTAGACTGCCGACATTAGAGGTGAAGACTAAGAAACAAGCAAAAAAAAAGAGTGAAAAAAGAATTAGCACCGCTATAGAGGCACATAACAGCACAGGTATAAAGGAATATTAATGTTAATAATGAAACAATTTTGGCGTAATTATCCATGAGTTAACAAGTTAAAAGATGGAACCACAACTGCCTATTGGTAGTAGATGCAAAGTTTCCAGTATCGTCGCATCCTAGCCATTCCATAAAACGGCGCCTTCAGTACCCAATATAAACTTTAGGTCTTTACGGTTTTGCCGTTCTGGAATTCACCCCACACCAACAATGAAACGCCAGACCTGTTTTACATTTGCAACTAGGAAAAAATAAAAATTAGAAAAGGTAAATATCCACAATTTAATTAACATTAAGTTTTTATACATCCTTATCAATTAATGTTAAACAATCAAAACGTAGATAACATCTCCTATTTAAAATTTAATTGGTGTAATTTTTATTGCATTTAACTTATTTTTGTGATAAACAAATCAATATTTTTTGTACTGGTTTTTTAGTTTGATCTATATACTATCCCAAATTTTAGATTATCGTTGCTATAAAATTGTGCATGAAGATTTGACCTTTATGAAGGCTCAGGCTAACTGCAGAAGATTGGCTACCAACAGGACTAACGGAAATTTGGTTTCCATCAGAACTGTTGAAGAACAAGGTAATCATAAGAACTACCTAAAATACGTGTGTTTTTATTTTTTCTAGGCAATGGAAATACTTAATTTAGGATTTTTGGAGCCTAGGAAAGCTGAAGCCGAAGATACGAAACTTGGAGCCTGGAATAAAAAAGAATTTAAGCAGAAAGGTTGAAACCGTACTAAAACCTATACCAAAGCCAAAGTTTAAACCTGACCGAAAAACAATTATCTAACTTTTGTCTCCAAGTTTTTAAGGATTCAAGTTCACAATTTTTGACGGTTACAAGTTTTATACTTGTCTCCAAAGACACCGTACCACATATTATTCTAATGGTTTTTTTATACACCAATAACATTTAAAAAGACTATTAAAAATTGAAATAAAATATATTAAATCCAAACAAATATCTCTAATTAAATATGTTTTAAACTGATTTTATTTGGCAATTAAATATTTTGATTTTATATGGTTTGAAAAGTCTCTTACCGTGTTTCCTTGACATCACGGTATCACACATGAATTATAAAAACATGTTAAAAACTATGAACATGTTTGGTAAAATTTACAAAAAAAACAATGATTTCATTGTAAATCTTCATTTTTCTGTAAATATCTTTAAAATAATCTCCATTTAGATGGAGAATAGCGTAGATTTTATATTCAATCCGACATGTTCACGAGCCTTTTTTAAGACTCAACCGTAATTCAGTAGTTCAATAGGTTTAATTTAACAAAATAATGGGAACACAAAACACGTTTGGAAATTTCTTATAACAATTTTTTTATTAAAAATTGCATAAATTCCTCTGCTTTAGTATATGATCTCATTATCATTTTTTTGTATATATTTATAGAGAAATCAAATGTTCAAAAAATTTATAAAACAATGGCCTTGTATGCAAAAAAAGGACTGCCTTCATTCGGCCTTGGATATTTTGTTTTAGCAAAAAGGACCGGGCCACGTTCTAAATATATTTCATAATAAAAAATTTTTGGCTTTTTAGTAAAAAAGTGTATAATATGTATATCCAAACAAATAACCTAATAACTTTAGATTTTTTAATGTCTCTTTTGGAAAACAAAGGTATAAAAGCTTGGATTGGATACTTTCATCATAGTCAAGAAAACCACTGGATCGATCAATCACCAATAAATTACACAAATTATGGAAACCAACCTGAAACCTACTATGTAAACATTAATTTATTCTTTATATTTTAAATTTGAAAATTATTGTAAAAAGGTTGTAAAATCAATGTAAAAAAATCACTGTAAATAAATCCAAAGCTCGGCCATATAAATCAGATAAGGCTTTTTAATTAAGCAAAACCAAGATTATTTAGGCTTGAAAGATAACAAAGACAATTTACTAAATAAAAACAAATAGTTTAATAGTTACAGTTTAATAGATAAGAATGACTATATTGTAAATTTCTGCATCTACATTTTATCCCTATTTATTGTTTTTTATAAGTTAAAAAAATAATTTACGAAAAGTTTTAGGAAAATAATCTGTGGGATTACTTTTTATTTATTGATAAAACTACTAAAAAACAAGGCTAAGTTCCAGAGCTCTGGAGCTTTAAAAAACGTAGCTCCGAGAAACATTATCAATATAGAACAAATTTTTTGTTCACGTGATATGCTTGTTTATACAGTACAGATAATTTTATGCATACTACAACCGTATAGATTATATAAAAACTAAGTAATATATTAATTATAATTTTTAATTTGTATGTATAAATTATAATTTTTAATTAAATATTCTAAAATTTTAGGGCATTAACACAGGTGTTTTGCTTAGCATCGAAGGTTGCGCTTATATTGACGTGAAAAATAGTGGAAAATGGATTCGAGAAAATCAAAACAAATCTAACTCTTTATTTCCATTCTGCTACAACTTTACTCTTCCATTTTCTATTTGCGTGCAGAATGTACAACTCATAAATGGTAATAAACAAATGTTACTGAAGTTTTTTTTGCAAATTTAATGTTAATTCCTAACTGAAATAATCCGATATATTCGAGATGATGCTAACTTATTTTATTTTTATTTAGTTCTCTAGGAAAATCTATAGTCCGTAAAATATATTGTGGACCAGGGAGCAAATTAAAATCTTTAAACGTTATGTCTCAATAACTGCGCAACGGATTAATATGGCAATCATGTCAGCGTGTAGCTAATATTTTTTGTTGTGATTTCTTTTAAATTAAAAAAACTCATGTTTTCAATGACCCGCGTTTATTAATTATTATTGTTGATACGTTAAAAAACCGAGTTCTCCATTGAACAAAACTTTTTATCGAAATCAAAACAAAAACATACTTTGAGATACTGATAAAACACCTATTCTGAATTTTTTTGAAAATTAAGCAATACTGCTCACTTGCCCTCGAATTTACTTTTTAATGACGTTTTTTTGCGTTTTTTTAATGCGGCTGGTTTTTGCAAAATTTTAAATAAAAACAATGTTCAACGATTAAATTTGAGTTCAAAACGCTAGCTACTCAACACTAGTCTTATTTTACAAAAGATGTTATATATCAAATGTTCACTGTTTTGGGAGCTTTCTTTCACATTAAATTTTTTTAGAGTGACACTCCAAAATTTTTAGCAAAAAATAAATAAAAAATTAAATAGGGGAAAAGAAAATTAAATGAATTAACCTTTTCCCATAATTGCCTTTTCCCTGGTTACGACGGTAAAGTGGTTTTGTAAATATATTAATTTCCGGTATTTTTGCTAGTAATCAGAGTGCGTTCGCAATAGTCCGCACGGGGGGGAAAGGAAATCACGCGAACGCACCCTGTTTACCATTGAAAATAACGGAAATTAATACATTTACAAAAGCACTTTTCATCGGGGAAAAGGCAATCACGGGAACGGGTTAAATAATTTAGTTATACATATTTTATTATGTATTCTTGCATAATAAGAAAGCAACAACTTATATTGTTTACTAATTTTATTAACAAAAATTACTGACATTCACAATGTAACTTTTTCTATTTTATTATTTTATGCTATCCTGACTTATCTTATCTTATGAAGGATTAAGACGGAAATACGAATGTACAAAAAGGTCTCGAAAAGTATTTTGCATGATAATAGAGTAGTAAAAGGAGATGGGATAAAAAACAACACCACAAAATTCCAAAAATCTTTTAGAAAAACCAATTTTTGAACAAAAATAATATAAAAGGGTAAATCTATAATACAAAAATTAGATGCACCATAGAATAAACTTATAACAAATCATGAAAAATTAATAAAACGTAGGTTTTCTTCCACTTTTTCTTTTATACTCTGCAGTAAAAAAAGTTTTTTTATTTAAAATTTTTTATCGGTAAAATGTAGGAGTCCAATTGGGAGGACCTGTACACTTTATTAATTTACTTATCAAGTAATAATTACTTATATGATGCATCCTAAACCTTAAATCTGTGCTACCCGCATGGTCACACAGACTTGTTAGTAACAATATTAAAACTGGATTACATAGGTAAAATATTTTTAAAGTTTACCAAATCCTTTTTGAACTATTATTTGACTGTGATTTTTTAAATAGGCTCCATTATTTTTTCCAAAGAGGAGATTTAAGCCATGTTATAGCTATTGTCGTTTATAGTTGGGCCCAGTCCACTAAAGTGTTTCTAATACACGCGTCTACTCGTCGGTGGTAAAAGTACACAAATGTCAGTACCTTATTATTGTATGCTTAGAAACTGAACTGGGTTTTAATAAATTGGTCATTTTAAAATATTCTAGGCCAGAAATCAAATCCCGACACCAAAATTGGATTAATAGCTGGATTAACTGGTGGTATTGGATTTGTAACTGTTCTCTTGCTAGGAGTTGTATTTTTTTTGGTAATAAAATATCGCGTTTGCCAAAGAATAAAAATAACTGGTATTCCGTACAGTAAAGTTATGGACGACTTTACAGAAAATATAAACTAATACAAAAGTACTCTTCAGATTATATTACATAAATGTAATAAAAACCTTTTGAATCAAATTTATATTGATATATGATTTGGTTACGAACAAAACATAGATATGTTTATTTATACGCAACTTTTTCAACAAAAAATATGAAAGCTGCGGTAGAGTTCAATTTTTTATGCGGTAGACTGCGGTAGACTTTATAATTTCCATGATTTTTTTGTAAAAACCTTACTCTACTGTTCTCCTTAAAAATTTTTGCTTTTGTAAAATTTTTTTAAAAATCGGTGTACTTTGAGCTTGATTTAAATAAGTTGACTGTAAGTTTTAGCAAATTAGTTAAGTATTATTTATGTTTATTTACATATCTACTATTACAAAACCCAACCACCCAACAACAAGCAAAGCGAAGAAAAACACCACTTCTTCTTTCTTTTTCTGTGCAGTTGGGTTATAAGTTAATGGAAAAATGAAAGAATAAACTGAAGAAGAAGCCGTGTTTAGAGCTGAGACCAAGACAAAAAAAAAATATGAAGAAAAAAACAAACAGCAATAAAGACCGCGCAGGCAAGCTAAAAAAAAACACACCGCCCAACAAAAAGGCACCGAGCAGCAAAAAAAGAGAGCGAAAAAAGACAAAACCCGGGAGAAAAAAAAAAACAACAACAAAATTTATAAACAAAAAAAAAGCGAAAAAAACAACAAAATCTAGAAATCATTATGACAACAAATTAATAATCACAACAACAAAATCACAACAAGATCAATTTCGCGAACCAATTACGATCTCTAAAAAAATAAACAAAGGCATGGTTCACTAGAATGTGACTTGAAGGTTTAAAACTTCAAGCACTAATTTGAGCAACTTTAAAACAGTTTCTGAACCATTTAATAGGAGCAGTGACCTGTTTTTGTGTAAGCATATTCCGTTTTGGAATAACTCTATTAGAAAAGAAAAAAATTCTGATATTTATCCTATGTTTTTCCATTCTAAGTTTATACGTGTGACCCCTTGTATGGTTTTCATTAAAAGTAAAAAAAGTGTTTCGTTTATTATTAGTAGTTTCATGTATAATTTTATAACACTCAATAGTGCTCGTCTTTCTTCAAGCGTTTGTAATCCTAAAAATTGTAGCCTTTTGGCATACGTGGCCTTTTTTATATTACATTTTTGAAACAATTTCCTAGTAAAAGATAGCTGTACTTTTTCTATGCAAGCTATATCTCGCTTAAGGTATGGGTTGCAAATAACACTGGCATGTTCCAGTTGAGGACGTACATAGGTGACGTAGGCTCGCAAAATACTAGAAATAGAATTTGAATTGAATGTTTTAAAAATTAAAGCTGATGTTCTTAGGGCCTTTCTTGAGATAATTTCACAATGGTCAGAAAATTTCAGTCCTTGCGTCATATAAACGCCTAAATCTTTAGCAAGTTTAACTTTTTCAAGAACCGTTTCTCCAATACTGTAATTATATGTATTTTCTCTTTTTTTGTACCAATATTTAAAACTTGACATTTATTTTCTGCCAATTGGAGTTGCCAATTTTTCGACCATTGATTTATTCTATTTAAATCTTCTTGAAGATATCTTGCATTTTCACCTTCTTGTTCCTTTGAAAAACTTGTGTATATCTTTGCATCATCAGCAAATAACTGGATTTTTGAATGGCGAATGCAGTCATTAATATCATTAATATTTATTTTTCAATGGATTCATTTTTTAACTTGATTTATTTTTTTTATTTTTTAAGATTTTTTTTTCTTGTCCTTAAAATATCATTACAAATAGATGAGGAAGAAAAAAAAGAGGGCCTAAGACCGGACCTTGCGGAACGGAACTTTTTACTTCATGGGAGGATGATTCGACACCATTTATGATGACTTTTAAACTCCTTTTAGTTAAAAATGCTTCAATCCATTTTAAAAACCTACCGGTGACGCCATATTTTTCCAGTTTATACAATAGTTTTTGATGGGAAACTGTATCAAAAGCCTTAGCAAAATCTAAATAAATAACATCAATTAATTTTTTATTTTTTAAATATAATGTCCAATCGTTTAACGTTTCCAGTAGCTGAGTTATAGTAGAACTTTTGACCTTAAAACCATGTTGACACCTTGATAAAATATTAGAGAAAAAGGACAAAAGAACGTCTACAACTTCTCTTTCCATTAATTTGCATACAAATGAAGTAAGGGATATTGGACGATAATTGGATTTTTGATTTTTAAAACCTTTTTTAAAAAGTGGAATGACAAAAGCGATTTTCCAGTCATGTGGTATACTTCCACTGTCAAACGATTTTTGAAATAACAGGGAAAGTGGTTCTGCTAAACAAGGTCCTAACTTCTTAAGAAACAAAGCTGGAAAACAATCAGGTGATCTTGAAAGTTTATTTGGCAACTTTTTAATTGCTTTAATTATGTTCCTGGGGCTAAAATGCATTTTTTCTAAATTACCTTTTTGAGTTGGTTCAAAATTCGGAAGTTTTCCGTCATCAACTGTAAAAACAGAACTGAAATATTGTGCAAATAATTCGGCTTTTTCATAGTCATTAATAGCAAAAGTTCCATTCTCTTGAATTAATGGAGGTATAATTTCTTTATGTTTTAATTTTTTGTTTACGAATTTGTAAAAAGTTTTTGGATTTTTAGAATTCAAAATTTTATTTTCTAAATTAATATGATGATTATTTACGAGTTTTTTTATATTCTTTACACAAATTTTTATATTCTATTTTGTTCTTTCCAAGTTTATAATTACGCCACGCCCGACGTTTGTTAGCTTGTATTTTTTTAAATTTCGAAGGGTAAAAATCCTTTTTTTGATTATTGAAATTTTTTTAAGAGGTACATATATGATTTAATATTCCCTCAAAAAGAACTGCTTTAAAAGATTGCCAATAACTTTCAATATCTTGACAAGAAGAAAATAAACGATCCCAGTTAACCGCGGATAAGTAAATAGAAAACATCTTATAATCTCCTTTAGCAAAATCAGGAACTAATACAGATTGTTCGTCTTGTGTTTTTTGATTCTTAAATAATTCGACATTCAAGGAAGATTTAACTCAAACAATGATCAGAATTGGAAAAACCTGTTAATAATTTTAATCAAATGTTTCAGGAATCGTTTGGTAAGTATTAAAACCAGAGAAAACCTATCTCTTTTTTAGTCTGTTCATCGTTAAGTTGAACTAAACCTAATTCCTGGAAAATCTAAAAATACTCACTTTCATTTTGATTGTTTGAGTTAATCTTTTTAAACCATTTTTGTCAAACTACGCGAAACATAGCGACAAACGAGATTTCATTTCTTTAATGAAACGAAATAAGTACACGATAAACTAAGAATGGAAAAACATAGGAGAAATATCAGAACAATTTTTCATTTCTAATAGAGTTATTCCAAAATTAATATGCTTACGAAACAGGTCACTACTCCTTTGATTAAATGGTTTAGAAACAGTTTAAAGTGGCTCAAAATTAGTGCTGATGTTTTAAGCCTGAGTCACATTCTAGAACTTTGTTTATTTTTTTAGCGACCGTAATCGGTTCGCAAAAATTGATCATGTTGTGATTTTGTGGTGGTGATTATTGATTTGTTGTCGTAATGATTTCTAGAATAAATTTTGTTGTTGTTGTTGTTGTTGTTACAGATTTTTTATCAGAAACATAACATAACATAAATTATTTTGCATGACTTCGGAAATGCACTAAATCAATATAAATTTGTTGTTTAAGGAACAGTTAGTAAAAAATAATACATGTTTTATTAGCTTGCACAATAGCTTAGCAAGTTTACATTATATTTGCTAATTTGATTTTTTTTCTTTCATATTTTATTTTTTAGAATCATAATTGTTTCAGCTCATATTAAAACAACGGAAGTGATCAAGCAATACGTAACTGTTAGCTGGGACACATA
>JASAMX010032731.1:0-51523 GCA_030248175.1 Microlaimidae sp. YZB2_3
CTATATATTTTTGTAAAAAAAGTCTTTTTTGCAATTTGAAAAATAATCCTGAGATCATTTTGAGCCCAAACCACCTCTGAAAGTTGCCCCTACATTACTCTAATTTATTATAAAATTTCGCCCAAAAATAACGAATCAATTTTTTTAAAAGGCCTTATTGTGGTTTTCAGAGGTAGAATCCATGGACATCTGTTGCGAACTGAACAAACTTTCCGGTGATGTTTTTATAACCACTGGATAGCACAGATTCTTAACTTTTTATAGCACCCCACTTTTATGGGCCAAAAATTAATATTTATAATGATATGCGACTTGTAGTCCAAGTGGTCAAAAGTGTGAAGTTCTTCCTTAAAAGAGTTTGAAATCCCGAATAAATTACTGCTTAAAGAAAAAAATGTATTTATTTCGGAAAATATTATGCATAAAACATTATTTCCGGACACCTAAAGGTTTTTAAAAATATTATTTAAACACTTTAATGACTTAAAATTTGACTAATTTTCATTTTTATTGCACGAAAAAGTGTAATTTAATCAACAGTGACAAGATTCGCATAGTGTTAAAAACTACGGTAAGTTACGGTAGGTTTGGTTCCGGGAAATTTCGTCTTTTACAATTCGTCTTTCAACATCTCGTCTTCTACAAATTGTCTTCGAAAAACTCGTCTTTTACTCATCTCGTCTTCGGAAAACTCGTCTTTTGGATTCGAGTTTGTAAACGCACTTTTCAAAGGACAAGTTTCTCCTATTTTTTGACTAAAACAATTTATTTAAATCTTTTTACCTAAGCCTAAGTAAAAGCCAAAAATCAAGCAAAATTTTTATCATGATAAACTTCTATTAAATTATTTATTCAAAATACTGAGAACCTAAGCCTAAGAAAAACTTAAAAATCAAGCAAAATTTTATCATGGTAACTTTGTATTTAATAATGTTTTTTCAACGGAAGAGTAAAAACCTTATTTTTTTCATAAGCCTAAGAAAAACCCAAAAGTCAAAGAAAATTTTATCATTGGGGTGGAAACTCGCATTTTTGAAAGTACGTTTACAAAATCGCATACAAAAGACGAGTTTTTCGAAGACGAGATGTTTAAAAGACGAGTTTTTCTAAGACGAGATGTAGAAGATGAGATGTTGAAAGACGAGATTTAGAAGACGAAATTTCCGGACACCGGTAGGTTTTGGACGGAGTCGGAGTCGGTGAAATTTAGTGTTTGCTCTATTTTGGCCGATGCGACGTTTCGGCGTTTTTTCGGGCAAGCACTAAAAGACACCTACCACACCTACTACACCTACTACACCGACCAACCAACCGAGGGGTGAAACTCCTCTTGTTTCTAAAAATTTCCCTAAGCAACCTAAGCAAAACCTTAAAATCAAGCTAAATTTAAAAAAAAAAAAAAGACCCAAAATTGTTTTGTCTGATTTTGAGGTTTTACTTAGGTTGCTTAATTTTTTTCAAAACAAACCACAAAAAAAAGCTATAAATATTATTGCTGTAATTACAGTGAAAAACAATTAGACAAAACTTAGGCCGGAATCACAAAAGGGTATTGGATACGGGATACGGTCGGTCGGTGTAGTAGGTGTGGTAAAAAAAAAAAAAAAAAAAAAAAAAATTTAAATAAAAAAAAAAAAAAACAACAAAAAAAAAAACAAAACAGAAAAAAATAACAAACAAAAAAAAAAAAAAAAAAAAAAAAAAAAAAAAAAAAAAAAAAAAAAAAAAAACAACAAAAAAAAAAACCAAAAACAAAAAAAAACAAAAAACAAAAAAAAAAAAACAAAAAAAAAAAAAAACAAACAACAAAAAAACAAAAAACACGGTGTCTTTTAGTGCTTGCCTTTTTTCGCCCACGTAGTTGCAACAAAAATGGTTCCCGGAAATTTCGTCTTTTACAATACGTCTTTCAACATCTCGTCTTCTACAACTCGTCTTCGTAAAACTCGTCTTTTGGATGCGATTTTGTAAACGCACTTTTCAAAAGACAAGTTTCTCCTATTTGTTGACTAAAACAATTTATTTAAAACCTTTTTTTTTGCCTAAGCAAAAGCTAAAAATCAAGCAAAATTTTTATCATGATAAACTTCTATTAAATGATTTATTCAAAATATTGAGAACCTAAGCCTAAGCAAAACCTAAAAATCAAGCAAAATTTTATCATGGTAAATTTGTATTTAATGATGATTTTTCGACTGAAAAGTAAAAACCTTATTTTTTTCCTAAGCCTAAGAAAAACCCAAAAAATCAAAGAAAATTTTATCATTGGGGTAGAAACTCGCATTTTTGAAAGTACGTTTACAAAATCGCATACAAAAGACGAGTTTTTCGAAGACGAGATGTTTAAAAGACGAGTTTTCCTAAGACGAGATGTAGAAGATGAGATGTTGAAAGACGAGATTTAGAAGACGAAATTTCCGGACACCGGTATCAACAATATCATTAATATATACCAAAAATAAAAATGGACCTAAAACAGAACCCTGAGGAACTGAACTTCTTACAGGAAATGATTTAGATACTGAGTTATTAATTACAACTTTAATTTCCCGCCCAACTAAAAATTCTTTTATCCATTTTAAAAATTTACCAGAAACACCATATTTTTCTAGCTTATATAACAATTTTTGATGTGACACGGTGTCAAAGGCCTTGGCAAAATCCAAGTAAATGACATCAATTAGAAATTTATCTTTTAGTGCTAGCGTCCACTCATTAAAAGTTTCCCACAGCTGTGTTATTGTAGAACTTTTTGCCTTAAAACCATGTTGAAACCTTGACAAAATGATATGGAAAAAGACAAGCAGTTCTTCTTTGACAAGCTGTTCCATTAGTTTACAAGAAAAAGATGTAAGTAAAATTGGACGATAATTTTCTTTTAGGCTTTTAGTGCCTTTTTTAAACAGTAAGTTTAATAAAGCTATTTTCCAATCAAGTGGTAATTCTCCAAAATCAAAAGACATCTGAAAGATTATTGCCAAAGGTTCAGCAATAACTTTAGCCAAGCGTTTTAACAAGTAAGCTGGAAAACAGTCAGGTGTTCGAGACAATTTGTTTGGGAGCTTTTTTAGGGCCTTAAATACCGTTTTTGTGGTAAATACCATGTTGTCCAACTTTCCAATGTTTGGTGGATTAAAGTTTGGCAAAGTATTATCATCATCAGTAAAAACAGAAGCAAAATAATTTCCAAAAAGTTCAACTTTTTCAAAGTCTTCAGTTACAAATGTCCCATCGTCTCTTTTAATTGGTGGAATAGTTTGTTTTGATTTTACTATTAACAAATTTATAAAAATTGTTTTAACCCCCAAAATTTTAAAATTTTTGTTTCTTTATTAGTGTTAAAATCTCTAACTTTATTTTTGTATACTTTGCAAATTTTTTTGTACTCTGATCTTGATTTTTCATCAATATTACGCTTATGCCAAAGTTTTTTCTTTTGATTTTGTAGTTTTCTTATTTGTATTGGATATTGTACAATTTTTTTTGTTTGTAAATAATTTTTTTCCAGTACATGTCTATTGATTCCTAACAACAAAATATCCTTGAATCTCTGCCAAGCATTTTCTACTGTGCCACATTCCTCAAATAATATTTTCCAGTTGATTGTAGATAAGTATAAACTTAGCATATCATAATCTGTTTTTAAAAAATCAGGTATGTAGTTTTGAATCTTATTTTTAGGACTGTCAAATAATATAAGATTAATTGCAGATAAAATAGTGTCATAGTCTGATTGTGAAAAACTGGGCGCAACAGTGACATTATTGAAAATTTCTCTATCGTTTGTAAACAAAAAATCCAGATAATTATTCCCACGAGTTGGTTGTGAAACAAGCTGATACATACCTAGCTCAATAAGAAACTCAAACCAATTATTTTCATTTTGCGTGTTTGAAGTTATTTTATTTGAAGACCAATCTACCCCTGGCAGATTGAAATCTCCAGTAAAAACAATGGTTCCTACAAAGTTTTCTGTTAAGTTCCTGATTAGCTCAAATATTAGATTGTCTTTTTCTTTGCTAGTACTAGGTTCTCTATAAATACCAATGAATCTCAGTTTAGATGATTTTTGTAGAAAATGTCAACCGCTCTTAGTTCTATTGCATTGTACTTTTCCACCATTTCAACTTCAACTACTCTAAAAATATTTTTAATCAATAGAACTACTCCACCTCCCCGCCGATGCTGTCGATCCCTTTGATAAACATTAAATTTTCTGTTTTTTAAAATCATTTGGTCAGTTGTTGTTTCAGTGAGCCATGTTTCACAAATAAAGCAGATATCGATATCACCATAGGCAGGGCCGTAGCCAGGATTTGAATTGAGGGCGGGATTTTTTCGAAGGTGGTTTATAGGGGCCCACAAGGGGGGTCTGGGGGGCGGGAGCCCCCAGCGGGGTCAAAGGGCAGAGCCCCTTGTCAGGGGGGTCCGGGGGGCAGAATGCCTCCCGGGGTGGAAAATTTTTTAATTTTAAGCTTTTAAAAGGCATCAGGAAACCTAAATTTAAGTACTGAATCTTTATTTATTTTCAGTTGTTTTTTTAAATAAATACAACAAAATAAAATAGTTTTAGGTATTTTATTACTATTTTAATAAAAAAGAACAAACGTTTTCTAAAAATAAAAAATCTTTATTTAATTTAAGTTTTTATAGTAAATGCTTCAGTTATTAATATCCAAAATTTGCTTATGTATCCAAAATTTGCTTAAATTTGGATATGTCCATTAAGTGCCTTTGTGGCTCTGTCATTTTAACAGTAATAATTGAAGAAGACGGTTTTAAAGTGAGTAACCAAAGCATTTACAATAAAAAATCCTAAGAAAACCGCTTTTTTATACCAAAAAAGTTGAATCGTGACTTCCCGCTCTTTTATACTGCCGCTTTTATGCAAATATTTTCACACAAAACAAAAATACAATATTTTTTAACTCACTGCACTAATGTTTTGAATTATAAATAATTTCTTTTTTATAAATAAGAGCTTTTATGAACCTAAATCACTTTAAATAATGCATTTTAGATAGCTTTAATACATTACAGAGTGATTTGGAAAAAAAAATTTTTTTTCTAAATTTTTAAAAAAACCAAAGGGAAATACGAAATACGAAATAACGAAATTACGAAATTTTTTGCCTTCCCAGAATTTGAGGGGGGGGATTAATCCCCCCAATCCCCCCCTGGCTACGGACTTGATAGGCACAGTCGTCTCCTGAAATCAGAACATCTAGCTCATCTAAGGAGTTAGCAAGGCTTCTTGCATTCATACACAAAATTTTTATACTA
Source organism: Microlaimidae sp. YZB2_3 (assembly GCA_030248175.1). Lineage (NCBI taxonomy): Eukaryota > Metazoa > Nematoda > Chromadorea > Desmodorida > Microlaimidae > Microlaimidae sp. YZB2_3. Next base: position 5,284 of record JASAMX010032731.1, read on the forward strand.
GGTATACGTATAAGTTTTAGTTTACTACAACAATGATAATTAAGTCGCACAATATCCTATTTTGAAACATTTAGGGCAGCCTTGAGAGTGATGTGAAACAAAAAGGGATCACCATCAGCAGAATACCAAAGTGAAACCTTCTTGTTCTGTTCTCTAAGCTCCTGAAGTTTGCCAAGCAACTTTTTTTGACAGACTCGCTGTTCCTCATTCAGTGACGGCCTTACATAAACTTTATCAAATTTAGTGACCCCCCTTAGTCGTCCTCCTGAACGTACAGCTCTATTTCTGAAATGTTTATTTAATAATCTTATTTTTAGGAGCCTTGGCCGGTCACCAGCTCTTCCGATACGGAAGAACTCAACTGGAGTGACCTCTCCCGTATCGCCACTATCCAGAGTCTTTAATTACTCGGTCACATTCTCTTTTTCATCATCATAGGAATCGCTCTCTGGTAGGCCAGATACGACCAGCATCGTCTCATGTTCTCTTTGTATCTCCATGCGCTTAAAATAACTGTCAATCATTGGAAGAAGATGCTGCAGAACACGTTCACAGATGGATACGACCAAGTCGGTGTTGACACCAGGAGCTCGTTCTTCCTCCATCCTGGTGAATCTTTTCTCCAAATTCATCAGTTTTCGCTGGAGGTCCGCATTCTCAGCTTCCAGTCTGGCAATTTGATCATCCTTTGTTTCTCTCGGCATGTTGCAGTGGATGCTCAGGTGTCTCTTTCCGAATGGGTATATAACTTTAACGTAAGTGGGTAAAAACCTAACAAAAAATGTGCAACTCAACTCCTATATAAAAAAGCACGGAAAAGTAGGCCATTACAATGAGCCTCTCCATTCAAATGACACTCTCCAGAATAATGGCATAGTAGCCATTTTATTGCGGGAAAATATGCCGTTCGCCTACGTCACTTTACACTAAATGCGCGCATCCCCCAAATGAAATAAAATGTTTTTATTGATCCGCGCACATTTGTGCAGAATAACCTAGGCGAACAGCATATTTTCCCGCATTAAAATGGCTACTATGCCATTATTATGGAGAGTGTCATTTAAATAGAGAGGCTCATTATTGGCCGGTTGGATTCCCATACACGTCCCAACATTCGATTTGACCAACACTAAAGTAAAACACATTTATAAAACATGTTTATACTCTAAATTGGACTCGTAGACTTGATTCTTGTGGTTATTTTTGAGATTTAAGTTTTTCATTAAAAGTTATGAGCCAATTTATACCCTAAAAATAACCTTTTTTGGTATGTATAAATTATGTTATTGTTAAGGAATTTTTTTTATTAAGCCTTTAATCAAACTAATATTATTTTTTGTATTACCAAACCAAGTGTGTGGCAGTTATTATAAATATACTTTTATTTTTTGATGATAGCAATCAATTTATTATAACAACAGCTTAAATACCCACCAAAGTTTAGTTCTGAAAAAATTCGCATTCATGAAAAACAAATTATTTTAATAAACATAGGGTAGTGCATTTAATTTTGGCACTTTTCCCAATTGGGCATTTTTGATTTTGGACTATATCTTTGGTAATCCTGGACGGAATACAACGTTTGATAGCTCAAATGAGAGCTAATTATATGTAGATGACTGTTGTGAGCTTTTTATTTGTTATGTTATGATATTTTCATGTGAAATTGTGTGATTTATAATTTAAAAAAATGTTACTCGTTTTTAGAACATGGGCATTTCATGATTACGCAATAAATTAGTTTAAAAATTAAACTGTCCTGGTAAAATTTAGTTTATTTTCCGAATTTTTAGTCCCCATGGTTCTACGTTGCGTCTGTGGTGAGCAATCGTTATAAAATAAAATAGTGTAATTTCAGCACACTATTGCTGTAGGTAAAAACGGGTTGAATTTAGTGGTCGGGTGGTAAATTGTAGTTGTAAATAGTTAAAAGACAACGTTGAAATGTGTAGGAGTCATAGCACTGCACTTAAACTCGATTAAGGAGGTCTTTTTAAAAAGTGCCAAAATTAAATGCACTTTTTTCCCAAATTTTTTTCATTTTGATACCATTTAGCATTTTAGCTGTAAATTTTTTCCAGTTACACGTTGAACAACAAGTAAAAGCTTAAATTAAAGAAAACTGTCTGGAGATAATGATAGGTTTTTAAATTTTTGAAAATGATGATTTTTTGACTGAGAAACAATCGATTGTTTGTAAAGTGCCGAAATTAAATGCATACATTTAATTTCGGCAATTTTCCATTTTTTTAAAAACTGATTTAATTAAATAAAAAACAACTTTCGTACAGTGAATTTTTTATGACGCAACGCAATATTGTAAAAGCTTTAAAATGAGCTATCAAACATAAAAATCAGGCCATACAGTGAAAAGTTACATTGAAAAAAACGAAAAAGTGCCAAAATTAAATGCACTACCCTATATTATATTTCTTTTTTTTGTTTTTTTGGTTTAGTTTAGGCTTAGGAATAATAAATCCAAAAAAAATTGAGTTTGAATTCGCATTTAAAGCCAAAAAATTTTGTTGTCCATGGTTTTGGTGGTCCATGTTTTTTTCTTCAAATTTTTAGTTTTTTCTACATTTTTTGAGTTCTTTAGACTTTTACCATTGTTAAAACATAGTTTTTAATTAAATTTGTTTGTATACAATTTTTTTATTAACATCATAAATTGCATATACCAAAAAAGGTTATTTTTTGGGTATAAAATGGTTTATAACTCTTTTCGATAAGCTTAAATCTTAAAAATAACCACAAAAACAAAGTCTGCATGTCCGATTTAATTTGCGATCGGTCAAATTAAATTTTGGGACGAGTTTGGGAATTGTACCGTTATTTTCTATATTATTGTTTAATTTTATTGTGATTTTATGCTATTTCTTCACTACAACATTTCGCCGAAGCAGTTTGAAAAAATATGTATCTAAATATTTTTTTATATTCAAAAAATCAATTAATTTCAAGAATAAAAAATTAATGATTATTCTTAAAAACTTTTTTTAAATTTTTTTAATTATTGAAAGCAAATGAAAACACATTTTTATCAATAAGTCTATTGCTGCAAGAAATTGTATTTTAGCGCAGCAAAAATTTTTACAAAGAAAAAATCGCCTTCATGGAATAAGTTTGACCATTTGCCGACAAATAGAAAAAAATCATTTTCAATTCAATTCAAATAGTTTATTTTAGTAAACATACAACAATATAACATTTTTATTATCACTAATCCAACAATTTAACAATACAATCAATTTAAAATAAATGAGTCGATTGCGGCTGCAAATTTGAGAGCAGAAATATGGTTTACTAAAAAAATGACTCAAAGGCTTAGTTTACTAAGCTTTAATTTAAGCCATCACTAAAACTTTTCTTAAAAGAAAATACTGAAGCAGACCTGTGCACGATCTGAAAATGCCCCCCCTCCCGTTTTATTGGAGGATTTCCCCCCCCCCCCCCCGTTTTATTGCCCCCCCCCCCGCCAAAAAATGAAAAAGTACCCTAAAAATATGACGCCATTTTTGACCTATGATGACGCCATCATCGCGAATTTTTTGCAGTTTTTAGCCTTTTCAATGTATTTTAAGCCATTTAGACCTATTTTTACCTTATTTCCGCTTTTTTTGTCCCTTTTTTCCCTTTCCCTTCTTTTTTTTCTTCTTTTTTTCTCCTTTTTTTTCTCTTTTTTTTTTTCCCCTGCTTGCCCCCCCGTTTTTTTGCCCCCCCCCTGTTTCAAAAAAGTTGCCCTCCCCGTGCCCCCCCATTTTGGAATTGCCCCCCCCCCGTTTAAACCCGGGGGGGGGGCAGTGCACAGGTCTGCTGAAGCAGCAGAAACTTGTTTTTCTGATAAATTATTCCATGCAACCTGATTACAAAATAAATATTTTCTTGCATTTACTCTACTTTTTTGTATTTTAATTTTAAAAGAGTGGCTTTTCGTTGGAAAATAACTGATAGTAAAAAAATTTGCAGAATTTATATGTTTGTTTTTTCATGAATAATTTTATAGCATTCATAGAGATTAAAAATGTCTCGTCGCGCTTTAAGTTTAGGTAAATTTAAGATTTTTAGTCTATTATCAGAATTTATATATTGCATGTGACGTCATTTAAACAATCTTCTTGTAAAATTTCTTTGAACGCGTTCCAATCCATCAATATTTTTCTGAAGATATGGATTCCATAGTACACTTGCGTACTCAAGCTGGGGCCTAATATATACAGTGTAAGCGCGTAATAAATTAGACATGGTATTTAATTTAAAAGTTCAAAAAATTAAAGCCATTGTACGTTGGGCTTTTTTGACATTAATTGACAATGATCTGAAAACTTTGAAATATTTACTCCAAGATCATTAATTAAATTGGTTTTTGAGAGTATTTAATTATCAATAGACTAGTTCTGAATAAGCGTCTTTTACTGTAGAAGAGAGGGTACAAAAAGAAAAAAATAAAATTTGAAAAAATCGTAGTTTTCTTAGTTTCTTAAGTTTAAACCTATAGTCATAGGTCACCGACCTTCGACGGCTCAGGGGGGGGGTCCACACCCCGGGGTGTGGAGGTTTTTGTCCTCCAGGGGGGGGGTCACAGCCCGGGGTGGTTTTTTTGAGACAAAGAAGGGGGGGTGGTCGCGCCGCGGGTTCCTTTTTTTGACCCAAATTGACAATTTTTTGACGATATTTGACCATTTTTTAAGCATTTTTTGGGAAATTCTAGTTAGGGGGGGTGGTCAAAAATGGGCCTTGGAGGGGGGTCAGGGTAAGAGGGGTTGATGGGGGGGGAGGGGTCAAAAATGGGCCTTAGGGGATAGGTCTCAGAAGCGGCAGGGCCGCACCCCCCCTGACACCCCCCCCTTCGGTGACCTATGCCTATAGTTCATTAAAATTGCCACACGACGATATATTTCACTATGTTAAAGTACTTTAATACATCAGTTTATGCTAAATAAGGTTTGGATTTTAATTAAATGTTACAATAGCTAGATATCATCACTAAAATAGTATTTTCGTGAACAATCATTTTAAATTAGCAAAAATAAAGTAGGGTCAAGATTTTGAAACAATAAATATTTTAAATATTTAAAACAATAAAATGTACTAGATCATCACTGTTTCTTAATTTCCCCCTACATATGATTGGCGCTGTAGTCATTGTACCCTCTTCCTACACTAAAAATCCTTATTCAGAACTACTCAATATGAAGAACTTCCCGTTTGTGATTGGCTAGCTGCAACTGCCATTGCTTCGACCAGTGAGATATTCTATTTAAATATTCTTGTAATTTTAGTTACTTGTCTTCCTTATCAGCAGGAGAACAACTGGTAAAAACTATGCGTGGTCTGTGAAGAGCTTTATTTCTAAATATTTTATGCAGTCAGTTATTACTTTATCATTAATATAGATAAAAAACAAAAAAGGACCTAAAACCGAGCCTTGAGGAACTGAGCTAATTACAGGATAGGAATTTGATTCTGTGTTGTTGATTACTACTTTTAAATCTCATCCAGTTAAAAATGCTCTTTATCAATTTAAGAAATCTTTCTGTACCTGTGGTGCCTAATTTTTCCAATTTGTATAAAAGCTCTTCATGCGATACAATATCAAAAATCATTGCAAAATCCAGATAAACCACGTCAATAGCTTTTTATTGTGAATAGCTTTTGTCCACTCATTTAAAGTTTCTAGAAGCTGTGTTATAGTTGAGCTTTTAGCCTTAAAGCCGTGTTGCCACCTTGACAAAATATTAGGTTAAAAGCACATCTCTAACCAACCATTCCATCATTTTACAAACAAAAAAACGTTAATGAAACTGGTCGTTAATTTTTTATCACTTTTAAAACTTTTTTTTAAAAAATGGAATTATTAATGGGGTTTTCCAATCATGAGGTAATAATCTAGTGTCAAATGATTTTTGAAATGAATTAAATAAGTTTAAGTAAACGGCTTCACTAGTCTAATTCCCAAGCGTTAAAGAAATAAAGCTGGAAAGCAGTCTAGAGATTTCAGCAACTTATTGCGCAATCTTTTCATGGTTCTTGAAACATTTTTTCAGTAAAAAGCATGTGCTTCAAGGTTTGATTAAAATTTGTATTATTAAATTTTGGAAGTGTAACGTCATTGGTAATAAAAACCGAGCTAAATTATTGTGCAAAAAGTTCTGCTTTCTTTTTATTGCTGGTTTCAAATAAATTATTTTCCTTTTTTAAAGGGGGAATATTTTCTTTTATTTTAATTTTACTATTTACAAACTTGTATAAATTATTATGTTTCTTGATTTTAAAATTTTATTTTCTAAATTTATATGATAGTCTTTAACAGATTTTTTATACTCAGCGCAAACTCTTCTATACTCTAAATTATTACAGTTAGTCTTGTATTTTTTCCATACATATTGTTTATTTATTGCAATTTTTTTAATAAATTTGGGATATAAGTGTTTTTTGATTTTGTGGAATATTTTTTAAGTGGTATATGATTTAATATTCCTTCAGTTAGTACCGTTTTAAAGCAATCTCAAATTTCCTCAATTGTTGTACAATCTGAAAATAAATGATCCCACTCAACTGCTTTTAAGTAAAGTGAAAACATTTCATAATCACCTTTTGAGAAATCTGGTGCCCATTTTACATTATTATGACATTTAGTGCTTTGTTTGAAAATATCAACATTTAGTTGGAACTGAATTGAGTTGTGATCCATTGATGAAAAACCGGGTAAAACTTCAATGGAGTTAAATACTTTTGAGTCATTTGAAAAAATTAAATCAAGATAATTATTTTTTCTGGTTGGATTTTGAACTATCTGCATTAAACCAAGTTCTTGAAAAATGAAAACCATTCTTGTTCATTTTGATTATTCGATTTTACCTTCCGAATTGACCAATCAATGCTAGGGAGATTAAAATCTCCACCTAAAACTAAAAAACTGTAAAAATTATCCGTTGAATCTCTTAGAAGATAAAAATAAACTTGATCATCTAGTTTTGAAGATTGTGGCTTACAATATAAACAAACAAATCTTATTTTTGATTTAAAAAAAGATAAATCAACTGCTACATTTTCTACATTTTTATATTCTATATTGTCAATATTTACTTGAATTCCATTTATATTATTTTTTGAAAGAATACAAACACCTCCACCCTCTGAATTATTTTGATCGAGTCAAAAAATGTCATAATTTTCCCTTTTATCTATCATTAAAATTTTGTTGGAATTTTGGTTTATGTTGGCGGCAGTTGACTGATTTTTTTTATTGTTTTTTTTGTCAGAGCAAGATTTTGCGCCAAAGAGTTGAATAATTAGAGAACAGAACAGGGTTATCTTATGATTTTGCTAAAGCTAGAAAATGTGTATAATTATTTATCCTGTGTATCATTACTGGTAATGTATTATTAATGTGAATATTTTTCAGTTTAAGAATAGCATAGCAGCACTAAAGAAATAATACATTATGGGTCACACAACATTGTGGTTTTCGCATCCTAGGAAGTATGGTCAAGGCAGTCGCTGTTGGTGTGTTAAATTTTATTTTTTTACATAGCATGCGCAGTCACAGAATGTAAGCAGGAAACAAAACAAAAAGATAATTTTGCATCTCAAAAACATTTTCAACTCTGGTTAAATGAAAATAAAGGAACAATGAAGCTGATAAACTATTCTAAACACATAAAAACTTAAAGAGTAGGTACAGGGACGTACCCAGGGTTTCATTTTGGGGGCGGATTTCATTTCAGTACAAAAAAATTTAGGAGGGGGGAGGCGGAGCCCCCCAATAATTTTTGAAAAGGTTAAAAAAGCAGGAATAAACGTAAATAAAGCTGTATAATCATAGATGAACAAGGGGGGGGTAGGGTAGGTTCCACCCCCAGCCTTGAAATTTTGGGGGCCCCCCCTAGAAAAAAATCCAGGGCCCCCCCTCCCCCCAAATTTTCAAATTTTTTACCCCTGACCCCCTCTAGATTTTGAAATCCGACCCCCCTCTCCTCTCGAGAAAATTTTAAGTACTTTTTTATACTAAATTTCCTTCCAAAAACGTGAATTTTTAACACAAATTCATGTTTTTACACCATTTTTATACCTGAATATCGCTTTGTATTCAATGAAATGTAGTATTATCTAAAAAAAAAACTATTATTAAACCTTTAATGGTTTAAAAGTATTTTGCTGCGGAAATTGAGCCCCACCTCCCCCTCTAGGTTTCAAAATCTTCCACACTGGGTCGACTCCCTTTAGAAAACTAGGGGAACTTCGACCCCCCTAAAATCCCGCCCTAGATTTTGAAATGTCATTTACCCAGGGTAAACACCCCACTTAGGTTTTTGACCGTGTTCATCTATGTGTATAATACACAGTTTTTGGCCTAATAACGTATTATCCAATGTTTTTAGCAGTAAAAACATGTTTTCTTAGTTAAAAATTACATTAGCAGAGCCTAGATTTCACAAAAAATGATTTAGAGACCTTAAAGACCCCATGGCTGCACCCAGTCTGTAAACCAAATCAGATGAGCAGCATCTCCATGTTTTTTAGGGTACCTATTCTATAATCAAAAAAATACCAAGCCATAGTTGTAGGCGGCTAGAAATTTTAGGAGGGGGAAAGGTATATAATACAAATCAACCAAATAAGATTGTTTGTTTTGCTTGATGTGTGGTATATATTGTTTATTAAAATTATTGTACTTTTTTCAATAAGATTAAGCAAGATAAATGGCAAAAATTATGCATACGCATAGCAAAAATATATAATATACCAAAAAATGTGCAACTCATATAGAAAAAAGTAAGTCAAAGTAGGCCATTATAATAAGCCTCTCCATTTAAATGGCACCCTCCATTATAATGGCACAGTAGTTATTTTAATTCGGCGAGTTAAAATGGAGAGGAAGCCATTATAATAGCAATTTATTGATTTAATTTCACTTCTCATATATACTCATATACTATACTATACTCATTTCACTTCTCATATATACTCATATATAGGTGGGCAGCCTCCCGGATTTTGGGGGGTATATCAGACACCCGAAATTTGGAGACCAGAGCTACGAAGCCTTATATTGGAGTGTATGAACTTCACTAGTAGAATAAAACTGCAATAAAAAATAAGGTACCAACCTACCTATTAAGAATTACTAACATCTCGTCAATCGGACAAAACTGATTGATAAGATTTTCATTTACTTTGCTTTTTTTTGTTTAATATTATTATTAATAAAAAGAATGCTTTAATATTTTTAGCAGAGTATGTTCAAACAAGCACGGTCTTATTAGAAAGTATGGGCTTTATATGTGCAGAAGATGTTTTAGAGAATATGCACCTGACATAGGATTTAAAAAAGTAAACTTAGTACAATTATTACATAGAGTACAATTTCATTAAATAAAGACCTGTGCACTGCCCCCCCTGGGGTTTTATTGGGGGGCAACATTTTTGAAACGGTGGGGCAAGCAGGAGAGAAAGAAAAAAAGAGAGAAAAAAGAAGGAAAAAGGCACAAAAAAGCGAAAATAAGGTAAAAATAGGTCTAAAATGGCTTAAAATGCATTAAAATAGGCTAATAACTGCAAAAACTTTCCAATGATATGATGGCGTCATAATAGGTAAAAAATGGCGCCATAATTTTTTGGTACTTTTACTTTTTGAGCAGGGGGGCAATAAAACGGTAAGGGGACAAATCCTCCAATAAAGTGTGGGGGGCATTTCCAGACCGTGCACAGGTCTGTTAAATAGGAAGCAGTATCTAAAATAAAATTCTTCAGAGGCCAATATGAACATGAGTGCAGAATAAGACTCACTCCTTCTCATAAGTGAGCAAGGTCCTTCCCATGGGTAACCCACCTACCCCCCACTCCATACCATCTTCATAGGTGAGAACGGTCCTAGCAGCTAGGGGGTGGTGGTTACCCGGGTTAAATCAAATTAAATTCTAGAAAGGGGGTCCCAGTGGTGTCCGTACCCCCCTAGCTTTTGGGGGGGGTTGTTGTGTTGTTGTTGGCCCATCTCCTTCATCATTCTGGGGGTCTGAGAAAATTTAAGAATATGGCGGCTTCCTTAGGTTGTTGCCATAGGTCTTCTGGTCTCAGCGCCGTGGGTTTAGCTGTGCATCTGAACAGGTGTTTGCTGTCATGGGGGCCCTTCATACAGTGTGAGCACCAGTCTGAGAAAATTTAAGAATATGGCGGCTTCCTTAGGTTGTTGCCATAGGTCTTCTGGTCTCAGCGCCGTGAGTTTAGCTGTGCAGCTGAACAGGTGTTTGCTGTCATGGGGGCCCTTCATACAGTGTGGGCACCAGTCTGGAATGTTGCTGTCAATCCTGTGTTGATGAGAGTTCAGGAGTCTGCAGTATCCAGACCTCAGCTGCGATAATGTTGTTCTGCTGGATCTCAGTGGTCTTTTTCAGAACCATCTATTTCTGGTGCGCGACGTCCCAGTACTGGATTTCGGAGCATATGCAGCAATTGCAGAGGTTACAGTCTGTCTGTGTACAACAGATTTTGCCTTTTTGATTTTTTAATCATTGGGGATGCCAACGTTTAAGTTCTCAACCGATTCTCAATAGGTGTTGATGAGATCTCGTTTCATGTTTCTGGGCGCTCCTTCTGCTTAAAGATGTTTATGTCCAGGATGGTTAGGGTCGAAACAATTTATCAGGTATTGTTTTAATATCATTGTTGCGCGCTCCTTCATCTTCAGAATCTACGTTTCCTTGTGAAGATGGTCAATTAAAGACATTTTATGGCAACCTGTAGTGATTCTTAGAGATTCGTTCTGTGCAACTTGGAGTTTCTGCCAACTGGATTTGCTGATGGTGGGGGCCCAAATAGGAGCAGCATATTCTGCAACAATTCTTCCAAAAGCTTTGTAGGTAAGTGACAGCATTTCCATGCCCTGTCCCCAGTTGAATCCAGATTGCGCTTTCAAGATATTATTGCGTTCTCTAACCCTGTTTGCTGCTAATTTGCAGTAGCAGGGAAAGGTCTACATGGTGTTGTGAGTGACACCCAGGATCTTCAGTTCTTTGAACAACAGAAGAAGCTCATCATTTACATAAACTTTCAGGTGGGTCTTGGCCTGAGCGCTGTGCAGTGTAAACAACATGACAGACGTTTTTTCGGCTAACACTATTAGTGAGCGTTTTTCAAAGAAGCTCACTAACTCAGGGAGGTAGTTGTTGAGATCCTTAAAGAGGGGCTGAATTACTGGTCCAGAGACAGAGAGAGTTACATCATCTGTGTAATAGCTGAAGGGCCTTTACCCAGTGTTGGTACGACTGTTGAATGTTGCTACGACTGTTGAAGGTAAACAGGTGTTCCTGTCCATTTTTTTCATTTTTTTCCTGTCCACTTTTCCAATGTTGGTACGACTGTTGAAGGTAATCAGGTGTTCCTGTCACTTTTTCCGCTTTTCTTCCTCACAGACCTGTAGATTCCTTTGTTCAGCTCAGGTGAATGGTCTGATTTAGGGTTGCTCTTCCTTAGTTCATCCCTTTCCACACTTTGGTTTCATCATTCAGGTATGGAGTAAACAGACAAATTTGGCTTTCTGGAATCCACTTTTTGGCAGCTGCATTGACGGTTTGGCAAAAAAATTTCTCACCTTTGTAAATGTACGTGGATGGCGTTTGAAGGCTAAAATCTCATTCTAGTTGTGCAGTAAATTCTGGCCAGTTGGCTTTGGCCAGGTTCGTATATGTTGTGTGGTGAATATAGATGTTGTTGAGATGTATTGTTTGTTTGTCATTGCCAGAGAATTAACTTATGGTCTCAAGGAACCTGACCGCATCTACTGGTCTTTCCCATAGATCTTCTAATTTGAGAGATGTTGGTTTTGGAGGGCATGCAAAAAGGTGTTTGACGTCGTGGGGTTTGCTACTGCAGTGGGGGCATTCGTTTTTGATAGTTGTTAATTCTGGATTTAAAAGAGTTAAGGCGGTGGCAGTGTCTGGATCTAAGTTGTACAACAGAGTTTCTATGCAGCGACTTCACCCAGACCAGAATGGATTCATCCAGGATGGAAAGCCAATACCGTTCAATCCTCTCTGAAGAGGAGAGCTGAGATGTATCCAGCTGCACACTGATGATCACAGGTAGGTGATCCGAGCTCAGCTGAGTTCTTGTTTGCCAGTTGGTGGTTGGGAGAAGTGACATACTGGCTAGAGTAATGTCAGGTAAGGTGGCTTGCCCATTGGAAGGGACATGAGTGAGAGTGGAGTGTCTTTGTTAAGGACTCCAAAATTGGAGGACCCAATTTCCTCAGAAAATTGTTCTCCACAATGATTGACAATGGTGAAATGACATAATGCGTCATGGGCATTGAAGTCACTAAGGATTAATGAGTGTGCGTTGGTCTGCGTGGAGTGTGCGTTGGCTTGCGTTGCGTGGACCAAAGGCATAAGCGATGGCTAGCGATGTAGCTGCGCAGCTACTGCCAGGGGGCAAGAAGACATTGGTAAGCTCTACTCTGGAACCCCCCTGTAGAATTTGAAATCTGACCCCCCTCCCCCTAGGGAAAATTTTAGGTACTTTTTTTTATACTAAATTTTCTTCCAAAAACGTGAATTTTCATCACATACAGAAATGAACAAGGGGGGTAGGGTGGGGTCCACCCCCCTAGCCTCGAAATTTTGCACCCCCCCGCCAGAAAAGATCCAGGGGACCCCCTCCTCCCCAAATTTTTTACCCCTGACCCCGCTCTAGATTTTGAAATCTGACCCCCCTCCCCTCTCGAGAAAATTTTAAGTACTTTTTTTATACTAAATTTTCTTCCAAAAACGTGGATTTTTATCACAAATGCATGTTTTTACACCTTTTTTATACCTAAATATAGCTTTTTATTCAATAAAATGTCTTATTTTATAAAAAAACTATTATTAAACATTTAATGGTTTAAAATTATTTTGTTTCAGAAATTGGACCCCACCTGACCCCCCTCTAGGTTTCAAAATCTTCCACCCCGGATCGACCCCCCCTAGAAAGCTAAGGGGGTTCGACCCCCCTAGATTTTGAAATGTCATTTACCCGAGGTAAACATCCCCCTAGCTTTTTGACCGTGTTCATTTATGATCTCATATTCATGCTTTTACACCCTTTTTCTACCAGAATATCGCTTGTTATTCAATAAAATGTAGTATTATCCTATAAAAAGAACAATTATTAAAGTTATTATGGTTTTAAACTGTTTTACTTTAGACACCAGACCAGACCCCACCTGACCCCCTCTGGATTTCAAATTTTCGCAACCCGGGGCGACCCCCTCTAAAAAGCTAGGGGAGTTACGGACCCCCTTGGAACTCCCCTCCTGGAATTCAAAATTCGATTTATCCCGGGTAACCACCCCCCTAGCTTCCCCGACCGTTCTCACCTATGTATACCCCGGGTAACAAGCCCGTGGTAAATTGCACTTTAAAAACTAGAAAGGCGCCCTGGGGCGCGGGGTGCGACTCTCTTGGCTTTCCAGAGGGCAGGTATTAACCCGAGGTGAAAAAATTAGAATTTTTTTAAAGGGAGTCAAACAGAGGTTCACGTCGATCGACGTTCAAAGTAAAATTTTAAACCACTAAAATTGTTTTTTAATAGGTTAGTACTACATTTATTCAATAAAAATTTGCTACTACAGTAGAAAAATGATGTAAGAATAATGTAGGATAAAAATAGTACTTAAAATTTTCTCGAGCGGGAGCGGGGGTCATATTTTAAATTCTACTGTGGGTAATAAGGTGTAAAAAATTATTAAAAAATTTTTCACAACCCCCCCCCTTCCTTCTAAATTTTTCTGTAGAGTGGACCGAATAAAAGATTTTTTAGTTGGAAGTGGAGGATCCCACCTTGGACGCCTCTGTTTCTCTTGCCTATGACCTTTGTAACTAAGTAAAAACTATATTTCTTTATAATGCATTTTAGACTATTTATTATTCGTTTTTTAGCTGGACTAATATTTTTGGAGCAGAATGAAGCGAAATTAAGATTTTCTGTTATTGATTGTTACCTGTTTCACTGTTCATCTAAATGTTCATCATATTTAATGTGTAAAATTAAAATTTGAAGTTGAATAAAAAATTTTTAAAAAAAATTACAACATCATTATTGTTGAATATTTAATGTTTTTTTTTTAAAAATGTATTTAACATTGCTGGCTACATTGTTATTATTTAATATCATAGTTTGGCGTTTGAATTGAAGTTTTATTTTCGCAACAACTAATTAATAAAATCAGTGGTGGGGGCTAATTGCGCCTCCTCTTCACAAAAAATCGGGTGTAAATTTGGGTGTAACGGTGACGCACCCCCTAACATAAAGTGGCGAGAACCTCCGTTCTAAAACAAGGATACCCATAAAGTTGTCGGCCCCTATTTTCCGCAGCCGTACTTTTTAGGTACTCGCGTACACCTAAGAAATTTTAAGATGATGCTCAACTCGCCTATAATTAAAAAAGTCATAAGCGCACCATGGGGTAATATAGTTTTGCGGCGCCGCGCTAACTATAATTTGAGAACATGGGTAAATTTTGTTATTAATGTTCATCCTATTAGTATTACTTGAATGCTCGTATCATAAAATCAATATTCCACTTTCGTTATTAAATGATCAGGCTCTGTAAAAAGGGCAAAGATTTGCGCAATTTTGGTTGAAACCACTTTTTTCATGTAGCTCTTTGTAATTGATTTATTCATCAAGATAATAATTTTAAAAGTTCAGAAAACAAATTTTCTGGGCGCTTTATAGCGCCTTCCGACAACAATGATTGAGTCGGTCCCGCTAAGTCGGAAAATCGCATCAAGAGCCCACATGGCCAAAGCTAGCTGCGGTTGGTTCATTTTTTTCCGCGAATTCAACTGCTATTAGCGTCAAGAAAATTAAAAACAATAAAGCACATTTTTCTTTAGCCTTTAAGGTATATGCGTGGGACAGAAAAAAGGGCGAGAAATTCATCATACCTAGTCATAAAATGTAAATTTGACATTCAATTTTTCTTTTACTTATTAATATTATGGCTATTTTTTTAAAAGCTTGATACATAAACGTCGCTGGTCAAAAAACGTGCAAAACTAAGTTATTAAGTTAATAATAAGTTATAGCCTTATTCTGAAATCATTTTTTTCTTATTATTATTAACAGTCAAACGATGGTTACCCTATATACCCCGGACCGGGCGTATTTTTGAATAAAAAAGATGTGGACTAGTTTTTTTGGTAATTGTATGTGGACTCATTCTCTGTAGTAATAGTAAAAAGCAATTGAAAAATCTGCTCATAGCAACCTTTGGCAATGGTTAAATCGCCACGTTTTGTAATTTACCGTTGTTTTTAACTGATACAATTAAAACCCAATGGTACAAGTTCCATACGTGTACCAAAATTAGATTTGAGAGATTTAACAGTAAATACAAGTTGTAAAAGATTTTTATAGCCTAAATAGAACACGTAAACCTCAATTTTGTGGTTATTTTTGAGATTTAAACTATTGGTAAAAAGTTATGAGCTAATTTATACCCAAAAATGGCCTTTTTCAGCATGTGCAATTTATTATGTTAAGAAAAAAAATTTGTAAACCAACAAACTAAATTAAAAACTATGTTTTAACCATGCTAAAAGTCTGAAAAACTCAAAAAATTTCAAAAAAAATTGAAAATCGGAAAGTCACATGGACCACCAAAAACATGGACAAGAAAATTTGTTTAACTTTAAACGCTTTAAACATAGTTTTTCACCGATTTATTGTTCCTAAGCCTAAGAAAAACCTAAAAGTCAAAGAAAAGAGCAATTACATGCCAAAAAAGAGCAATTTTTGGGTACAAATTGGCTCATAACTTTTTTTAGAAGCTCAAATCTGAAAAATAACCACAAAAATGAGATCTACGTGTTCGATTTATGCTATAAAAATGTTTTACAATTTGTAATCATAGGTCACCGAAGGGGGGGTGTAGGGGGAGTCACCCCCCCCCTACGGCCTCTGAGACCTATCCCCCCCCCTAAGGCCCATTTTTGACCCCTCCCCCCCCATCGACCCCTTGAACCCCTGACCCCCCCCCCCTAAGGCCCATTTTTGACCACCCCCCCCTAACTAGACAATCCCAAAAAATGCTTAAAAAATGGTCAAATTTTGTCAAAAAATTGTCAATTTTGGTCAAAAAAATGGTACCCGGGGTGTGACCACCCCCCCTGCTTTTTTTCAAAAAAAAACACCCCGGGGTGTGAGCCCCCCCGGGGGGTGAAAAAACGCCACACCCCGGGGTGTGGACCCCCCCCCCCCCCTGAGCCGTCGAAGGTCGGTGACCTATGTTTGTAATTACTTTTGAATCGGTCAAATCGAGTTTCGGTACACATATGGAACTTGTACCAAACCCAATTTGAGTATTTCGCTTAGTCGAAAATTGTTATGTGCATGATTTTTCAATTACTTCTATTCTTTCTTCTGACTATAGATAAACTACAACTGGAATGTGTAATTGGTTTACTGAATAAAAAAACATTTATATCTACAGTATTTTTAGCAAATCCGAATGCTAATTCACTACAGCCCACATGTGGACTAGTCTTTTCTGTCTAAACATACGCCCAGGGCAAAATCATTTGTTTTCCCCGCTTTATACTCAAAGAATTTTTATTACTAGTTTACTATTTTCAAGACACTTTTAACTGTTATTATATTAGTTTTAAACTCTTCCTTTTTAAATTAAAGATAAAATAAAACATAAAACCGAGCAGATTTTTAGACAAATAACTTGTAAACTACTCCAGTCTGGTTGCACAAAATGCGAGAAAAAAAGAATCACTACTAATGTTTAACATTTATAAAATACTCCTTCCTTGAATCCTATTAGAGGACGCCATATAATGTTGCTAAACAGACCCAATAATTGTTTCTCATTATAGTAAAAAGAATGATATAAACAACGCAGGGGCGTAGCTAGGATTTCGGAATAGGGGGTTGTACTCCCTACAAATTTTTGGAAAGGGGAGGGGTTGTACTATGAATTTTCAAAATACCGTAAAAAAAGACATAAGGGTAAAATTTTTGCTCTTCGCGCTAAGCAGTGTAGTGCCCAGGAGGAGGCGGCCGCCCCCCCCCGAAATCCGGGGAAGCCGGATTTTTTCGTAAGGGGGGACCCTTACGTTTTTTAAATTTTGGGAGAGAAAAAATTTTTTCTCTAATATTAATACAGAAACTTTCCTGATGCCTTCCAAAAGCATATTAATAGTCAAAAAAACCAAATTTCCCCGCTACGCGGGTAGTTTAAATTGACAATTTATCTTAGTTTTTCGATTACAAATCGATTATCCCGTTTAGTAATTAAGGTATACAATTTCATAAAACTACTATAAACACTATTATACTTTTTAATTAACGCTTTAAACACATATTTTAAATGTGTAGGTATAAAAAAACCTTAAATTTTGCAATAAGTATCATCTGGAATTAAAATTTCTAGTGTATTTGAACTCCTTAAAGTGGAATACTAGAGAAAAAACGCACAAACTTTGTACAGGCGCTATTCATTACAGTTGTAACCAATTTTTATAAACTACATACTGTATTAATCTTCATGTTCTGAACATCATTTTTTATATTTTGATGAAACATGAAAATTAAAAATAAGCTGTGAGAATGGTCCACAAAGGGGATTTCAACGAATCGCAGGTTTTTTTCACAAAATGACATATAAAACTTTTTTGTGCATGTCGATTTTAAAAATTTTTTGTACGTAATTAAAAGACGAGTAGATAAAACTTTCCTGTTGTTTTCAGCAAAATCGTAAAATAATAACCCGAGAAGACCCGACATTTTGAAGAGTTTTTTGAGAAAATTTTATTAATTTTGGAGCCTAATTTCTCAGTAGATCTCTATACGATTTTTTAACTCACGCTATCCTCGGCTCACATTTCTTTCCAAGGCGGCGGAAAAAGTTAAAACAGATCTTTGCACGGTCTGGAAAGGCCCCCGCTTTATTGGAGGATTTGCCCCCCTGTTTTATTGCACCCCCCCCCCCCCGCCAAAAATGAAAAAGTACCCTAAAATTATGACGCCATTTTTGACCTATGACGACGCCACATCGCAATTTTTTTGCAGTTTTTAGCCTATTTTAATGTGTTTTAAGCCATTTCAGACCTATTTTTACCTTATTTTCGCTTTTTTGTCCCTTTTTTCTCTTTTCCCTTCTTTTTTTCCTCCTTTTATTCTGTTTTTATCCCCCTGTTTTATTGCCACCCCCCCTCGTTTCAAAAAAGTTGCCCCTATGCCCCCCCCCGTTTTGGATTTGCTCCCCCCGTTTATACCCTGGGGGAGGCAGTGCACAGGTCTGTTTGTGTGATCTTAAAAATTCAGTCAGGAGGGTCCGGGGGGCAGAATGCCCCCCGGGAATAAAAATTATAGATTAATACAGTATGTAGTTTATAAAAATTGGTTACAGCTGTAATAAATAGCGACTGTACAAAGTTTGTGCGGTTTTTTTTCTCTAGTGTCCCACCTTAAGGGGTTCAAATACACTAGAAATTTTAATTCCAGATGATACTTATTGCAAAATTTAAGGTTTTTTTTTATACCTACACATTTAAAATATGTGTTTAAAGCGTTAATTAAAAAGTATAATAGTGTTTATAGTAGTTTTATGAAATTGTATACCTTAATTACTAAACAGGATAATCGATATAAAATTGAAAAACTAAGATAAATCGTCAGCTTAAACTACCCGCGTAGGGGGAAAATTTTGGTTTTTTGACCATTAATATGCTTTTGGAAGGCATCAGAAAAGTTTCGGTATTAATATTAAAGAAAAAATTTTTTCTCTCCCAAAATTTAAAAAACGTAAGGGTCCCCCCTTACGAAAAAATCCGGCTTCGCCGGATTTTGGGGGGGGGGGGCAGCCGCCTCCCCCACGCCGCCTCCCCGGCTACGCCATTGCCCCCATAACCCCCCTGGCTACGCCCTTGAAACAACGATACCCAAATATTATGGGTATATTGTGATCTGGTCCCCAAATCAAGCAATGGGAACCTTTTTTTAGGACAAAAGAAGGAGCTGTCAAACAAAACGTCTATAATTTTTATTTCTGTCAACCTCAAACAGTGTCCCGTCAACTGGCCCCCAACAAATTCGCCCCGGTAAAACTGGCCCCCAGTCAATTCGCCCCCAGTCAACTGGCACCCTGAAAAATTAGTCCCCTGACAAAAAGGCGTCAATTGGCCCCCGTCAATTGGCCCCCAACAAATTGGCCCCCGTCAATTGGCCCCCGACAAATTGGCCCCCGTCAATTGGCCCCCGACAAATTGGCCCCCGTCAATTGGCCCCCGACAAATTGGCCCCCGTCACGAGGTCAAAAAAGAATTAGCCCGTTTGGGGGGGCCCGACAAATTGGCCCCCGTCAATTGGCCCCTTTTTATTTTTTTTTTTTTTATTATATAATATAAATATAAAAAAAAAAAAAAAAAAATTTTTTTGGGGGTGCGTCAATATTGGCCCCTGACAAATAAATAAAACAAACCAATTGTCAATGGGATTAACTGCATTATTTTGTGGTTTTCAGTGCTATTATTATTTTAACTTTAAAATCACTGGGGAATGAAACAATTATTATAAGGTTATCTAAAATAAGTTTTTTATTACTTTATATCTTTTTAACTGTGTATTATTGATTATTATCAAAAATATTAAAGCAGAGTAAATAATATGAAGATCAGTGTTTAGTATTGTATTTTTAAAGCCACAAAAAACACAACTAAAGTCTTTGGCGTGTCGTTAATTTCAATGCAAAAATTTTACTTTTCTTTTTTGTGGCCTACGCCAAAAATAAAAATATTCTTTTTTTTCATTTTCCCTTTAGCGTATCTTGAATAATGAACACTTTTTTCAATTAAAAAGTTAAAAATTAAAAAAAAATTTTTTCGACGTTAAAAATATTCCCTGCGGGAGACTCGAACCTACGGGTCCGAGAATTTGAGTCCGACGCTCTAATTGGCTCAGCTCAGCTATTGGCACATCTGAGGTTCCTTCTTTAAAAGCTGGTTTTAAACAAACGTTCAGAAATGAAGTTTCTCGACGTAAAATCAAAAAACTTTAATTGAAAATTAAAAAAATTGATTCACTTAGATTAGTGAAAGTTTGGAAATAGTTAGACACAAGTCTAATCAATAATTTGAATTGTATTTGATTAAAAAAATAATTCAGGATTTTTTTTTAATTTGATTTTTCTTTTAAAAACATCGATTTTTTTTAATTTTCTTAAAATTTTGAATTACGTTTGACTCCAAACCACATCTTAAAAGTCCCAGACTTCCAGACAACCGGCGCCAACATCCAGTTGGCTGGAGGCGTGGTTTCATTTAAGGGGGCCAATTGACGGGGGCCAATTTATTGGGGACCAATTTGTTGGGGGTCAATTGACGGGGGCCAATTTGTCGGGGGCCAATTGACGGTGGCCAATTTGTTGGGGACCAATTTGTCGGGGGCCAATTGACGGGGGCCAATTCGTCGGGGACCAATTTGTCGGGGACCAATTGACGGGGACAAATTTGATGGGGGCCAATTTGTTGGGGGCCAATTGAGGGGGGCCAATTTGTCTGGGTGCCAGTTGACTGGGGACGAATTGACTGGGGGCCAGTTTTACCGTGGCGAATTTGTTGGGGGCCAGTTGACGTGGAACCCCTCCAAGAGTATCTTGAAACCATGACCCGAATTGAAAAATAAATAGTTGTGTTTATTTTATAGAAATTTTACCCAAAAGTAATCAAAGTCGAATCCGAAACCACTTTTCAAATGACACAAAGACTATTTATTGCTGTTTATTACTTGATTATCATAGGTGGGCTGGGCGGAGGGGAGGGTGGGCAATGCCCTTCCCCCCTTCGAAAATCCCAAATCCCGCTGACATTCCCCAAAATTTCGGTGTATCGCAGACATCCCTTTTCCCTAAACTTTGTGGGCCCTGCATAGACTGACCAGGTAGCCAGGTTCCCTCCTGGCTTGTCTGACGCCTGCCTTTTGCAAAAAAAACGTAGCCAGGATTATGGAAAGGGGGTTCTGTAACCATAGGTGAGCAATGAGCACGGTCGGGGAAGCTAGAGGGGGTGGTTACCCGGGGTAAATCGAATTTTGAATTCTAGGAGGGGGGTCCCAGGGGGGTCCCGACCTCCCTAGCTTTTTAGGGGGGGTCGACCCGGGGTGCGAAATTTTAAAATCTAGAGGGGGGTCAGGTGGGGTCCGGTGTCCAAAGCAAAACAGTTTTAAACCATAATAACTTTAATAATTGTTCTTTTTCTAGGATAGTACTACATTTTATTGAATAAAAAGCCATATTCATGTATAAAAAGGGTGTAAAAGCATGAATATGTGATGAAAATTCACGTTTTTGGAAGAAAATTTAGTATAAAAAAGGTACTTAAAATTTTCCCGAGAAGGGAGGGGGGGGGTCAGATTTCAAAATCTATAGGGGGGTCAGGGGTAAAATTATTGGGAAATTTGGGTGGAGGGAGGGGCCCCCTAGATTTTCGTCTAGGGGGGGGGGTGGGCAAAATTTTGCGGCTAGGGGGGGTGGACCCCACCCTGCCCCCCCTTTCTCACCTATGTCTGTAACCCACCAAAAATAAATAATTTAGTTTTATTTGATTTCTAAATCCATTTATAAAAAGCCGTGTGTCCGGACACTTGGCAAATGTGTAAAACGGTTGCCAAGTCCCAGGAATACGTGGGCGGACGAGTGGACTATTTAAGTGGGGATCCGAACACATAAAATCATAAAATCTTATTTTATGATTTTATAACTCATAAAATCTTATTTTAATCCTCTTGATTCTGGTGAATTATATTTTAAGAAAGTTATTTGTTGAAGTTAGAAAACTACGTACAACTCTGCTTGGAACTAGTCCCCAACCCCAAGACTAGCTCTTCCAGCCCAGTTGAAGTTTAAAAAAGTTATTCTGACAAGCCCATGGTTGGCGAAAAAGACTGTGGGCTCATTGAGCCTATTGTGGGAATATATAACGTGCAACATAAAATCTTCCATTTGAATTCCACACTACGACTTCAGTGCCATTGCCTTGTAGTGTTCCCTTGCCTCACGTCGTCATACCACACACGCGCGACAGATACCTAAAGGCAGGAACATTACAGTTCCACTAAGCGCAACCCGCAACAAAATTTTGAAATGGGGGTCCAAATCTTAAGCTTTATAAAAAAAATTTCAGCGCTTCGCGCGAGTTGTTTATTGTTGCTGTTGTTGTTGCATAGCCTGAAACTTATCCGTGTTGTTAATATTTTTATACCAATTACTTCATATTTTTTATTCATTTTAATGAAAGTAAGTATATAAAACGAAGAAAGAATTTTTACAAACAATTTGATACCTTAAAATTTTTGTTTTTCAAAACCTTATTTATTTAACAACTAACAAGACAGGTGTGTATTAAAAAACCACTGATAACAAGCTTGAGAAAATTTGTTTAGAAAATTACACTTTTTCAAACTTTTAAATTTTTAATTTTACTAACCTACAAGGGGCAGAGGGGTCCCGCGTGGTCATACCAGGCGGGACAGAACCGGGAGTTAGGGGAGAAGGGGATTACCCGGGTAGATAGCACTTTAAATTTAGGAAGGGGTCCCAAGAGGGTCCGAACCCTCCAAACTTTCTGACGGGGAGTCGACCGGGGTGCAAAGCTTTGAAATCTTGAGGGGGGTCAGATAGGGTATGATGTCCGGAGAAAAATAGTTTTAAACCATCATAATAACTTAAATAATTGTTTTTTTTATAACATGATAATACATTTTATTGAATGGGTGTAAAAACTATGCGATAGATGCTATGAAATGAAAATCGTTGTTATATTTAATAAAATAATTCAGCATTATTCTGAACAAAACATTATCTTCATTAATTGACCAAAGTCCTCTCCTCGTTTTGGCTCCTTAATTTGTTTGTTTATTTAAATAAAATTAAAAATTTTCAGCACAATAAATTTAAGATTGAATAAAGAATAGATTTATTTTTGCTTTTTAAGTGTTTTTATCAAAAAAATCTAATAGCTCAAGCCAAAAACCACAACAAAACACCTAATTCCGAATAAAAGATGAAAATACGTCGTCGATTTAAGATTATTTGATGAAATAAAGTAATTTTTCAAGCAATTTGATATAGAATTCATTTATTTATTACTGTGTTAATATAAATGTTTGCACTTTTATGTGTTTTAAATTATTTTTGCAGCAATATTTAGTTTTAAATGTTAACAGAAATTCCTTTACAATGTGGTACGTACGCCCTATGTTAAGGTTAAGGGAAATCGCTTACGTGCAACCGACTTAAGGGAAAACTTAACCTAGGGTTTAACCCTGCGGTACCACACCAACTATAATCAGAGAATCTGGATAAAATTTGTAATCTATGTTCATCATCTTCTTCTTCTAAATTTTTTATTCCAAAATAATAATTGCAATCATCGGTGGTGCGGTAGCACCCACTGCGATTTAACCCCACGGCACCGCGACAACTATAACTAGGAGCACCGGGTAAATTTTGTAATTCATGTTTATCATCTTTTTCTTCTTATTATTATTTATATTTCAAAAAAAATAATTCCAATCATCGGTGGGGCGGGGGGGGGGCACACTGCAATTTAACCTACGGCACCGCGTCAACTGTACTTAGAGAACGTGAGTAAATTTTGTAATTTATGTTCATTTCTTCTTCTTATTATTATTTTTACTTTAAAAATTATAATTGCAATCATTGGCGCACGGCATCGCGCCAACTATATTTAGAGAACGTAGGTAAACTTTGTCTGGAGCACCACTGCACCGCACTAACTATAATTAAGCAACGTGGGTAAATTTTGTAATTTAAATGCTTCTTCTTATTATTATTTTTTATTTAAAAAAGTATATCTCGGCAACGGAATGCTTATAAACATATGTTATTGCGCAGCTAAAACTATAGTTTATTAGGCTATTTTTTAATTTAATTCAAAAAAGTGGTAGGCTAGCCTTGAAAAATGCTCTAAGAATAGAGCAGGAAAAAGGAGCGATTTTTCCCCGGGCGTATGTTTAGACAGAAAAGATGTGGACTAGTATGAGATGGACATTATGTGGACTGTAGGAAATTCGCATTTGGTTTGGCCAGCTGCTTACTAAATAAAAATTTTTATCATCTGATAATGATTTGTTTATACTGTAACGTCCAGAAATATGAGGCCGAATAAATCAAGTTTTTGAAAAAAAGATTGCAGAACAATTAGCTGTTTTTAGCTTTTTGGCTGAAAAATGAGTGATACAGGACTTGAACCTGTAATCTCCAGCCTCAGTACCTCATTGATTGACGTGCTGCGTTACACCATCGCTCGATAGTGTTATTTCTGAAACATTAACACAACAGGAGTTGTAACACCTTCCCTCCAAGATTGAAGCACGCAGCCTTCCAATCTGACAAACCGTATAAGGTCCGAGCCACACGTCCACTACTAGTCCACGCCCTGCTCCTTGGAGCTAACCCTAGTTACAACCTGCCGGCCACGGCAAGGCGGGCAAGGGCACATACGTTATGTCCCAATGAACGCGTATCGCTCACCAAATGTAACGTCGAGAAATATGAGGCCGAATAAATCGAGTTTTTGAAATAAAGATTGCGAAACAATTATCTGTTTTTTAGATTTTTGGCTGAAAAATGAGCGATACAGGACTTGAACCTGTAATCTTCAGCCTCAGTACCTCATTGATTGACGTGCTGCGTTACACCATCGCTCGACAGTGTTACATTACCACTGATATTTATATAGCGTCATATTTCTGAAACATTAACACAACGGGAATCGTGACAATACATTGATCTAATCACACAGCACTGTTGCATTTTTTTAGTTTGATGAAATGTCAATTGAAAAAATCATACTCACAGCAATCTTTGACAAGCGCGAAATCGCCACTTTTTCAAACTTATAGTTGTTTCTTACACATACAAATATAACCTTCTAAATGAAAAATTGGCGATTTCGCGCTTTTCAAAGATTGCTGTGAGTATGATTTTTCCAATTGACGTTTCATCAAACTAAAAAAAATGCAACAGTGCTGTGTGATTAGATCAATGTATAAACAAATCATTATCGTATGGTAGAAATTTTTATTTAGTGAGCAGCTGGCCAAACCAAATGCAAATTTCCTATAGTCCACATAATGTCCATCAAAGACTAGTCCACGTCTTTTCTGTCTAAACATACGCCCGGGAAAAAATCGCCCTTTTATCCTGTTCTATTCTTAGAGCATTTTTCTAGGCTAGTTTGAATATTAACATCGCTTTATTTATAATAATTTTTTTATTAACTTTTTTTTAAATTTCTGCATCAGAAATTTCTTTCTTTCAATCGATTGCTTCCACGCAAGGGAAATTAAATTTCTGGGAAGTGCGTTCGCAACGGTAAAATCACCTTATTTTGTGTTTAAAAAAAAGCAATAGCTACTGAACGTGCTCCTAGTATTACTGAACTGAACTTTATACGGAACGATTAATTAGTTGCGCGCCACTCATGTTCATGCAAATTATACCAGACTGTATTTAAATTATTTCTTACGCGAGATTCACCGCTTGACTTTTACAAATATATATCAAAAAGTTTAATGAGATTATTGAAAATATTTTGGATAGGACTACTTTTAAAAACATGATAAATTAGCATGTTGTTTAAAAGCCTTTAGTGGGACTGCCTCTACACTTTTCAACTCACAAGCATTTTTTATTCTGAGAATCCACACGGGTATATTAATGCTTCTTATAAGATTGGCATAAAATTTACATTAGTCAATATTATGTTATTAATCCCATTATCTGTTTCACTAATGGTTCTAGGATTAAAAAATTTAACGAACAGCAAACTGATACGTTACCTCAAATTTCATATTTTTTTGTAAAAAAATCAATTTAAGAAAGTCAAAAAATCAAAAACTGTTTTTTTTTTATTTTTAGTAGTTGTAGTTTCATAAATTTAACATAGGTCAGGTCATATTTTGAACTCCCTTTTTACATTTGATTTAATCAAACAAAAGCAAAAAAAACACTTGTTAAAAACAATCCTCGTTTAATCATTTCATACCTTTTCAAAGAGCCCACAAAAGGTCAAAATTTTGATTTTGGGCAATTTTCATACGTTTTTTTGAAATTTTAAGAATTGTTTGTGCATCGTTTTTAGACCAAAAGGTCAAAATTACAGGGTGAATTTTAAAAAAGTGGTTGAATTATTCAAAACTGGACGCCGAAGTTTTATTGAATTTTCGGACAAAATATAGAAGGGACCTTAACAAAGAAAATGGAATAATTTTTTTTTGTATTTAAGAAACAAAAGGTATAAATCATCTGAAATTTGCGTTTACGGGATGTTAATTAAAACACCAAAATTGCATGAAAGAGGGAAAATTAATTTGAATTATTACTATAAAAACTAATTTACATTGTTTTACAGGTTTTTATATCATGAAGCCAGAAGTATCAAAATCAAAACAAAAGTTATTTTCTGAAGTCTTCTAACTAATATATTAGATGAAAGGCTTCAATTTATATAAAAATTTTTTTTCAAAATATTGTTCTATGCAGTTGGTTCTAATATAGCTGAAAAGTTTAGATTGCAAACTTGAACGCTCGTAGAAGTAGTGATATTACTGGTTTATCCGGAGAATCATGTCACAATAAACTGGAGTATTCCTACAACGAAAACGAAACTCTAAATTCGTTAACGTAAGTCACAACTTTTGAATTATTATAATTTTCTTTACGTAAATTTAATTATTGCTAAAAATTGCGTTGGTAAAACACTACTGTATGTTTATGTGTGTTATAACTGGATTAATGAATAAAAAAATAACTATGGTTGGCTAATTTTTCGGGGAATCAAAAAAATCAACGCCATATGACTATAAATTAAAATGATGATACTTGCTATTATTTCAAATAATTGTAATCAATTTCTGTACAAAAATTTCGTGCACTGGCGAGAAAAATCAAACTGTGAGCTGTTATATTGCACTAATGTAACTAATGACTTAAATCCAAGCATAGTTCAGATTCTTGGCTATCCACTAAAATGGTTAAAAAAGTTTGTTTAACTATGACATTATCACAAGGGTCAATACAGTGAAAAAACATTGGTCCAAAAAAAAAACAAAATTTTTTTATTACTAAAGCATGTTTCTAAACTTAACCAAAGTGTCCAAAAGACAAAACAAAAACCTTAAATTTTAGTAGATTTACAGGCGTTTTTAAGTTTTTTGTTAATTTTTATCATATCAACCTTAAAAAAAGTATAAAAAATTTTTGAAATTTAAAAACGTTCTTACATTGCCCAAAAATGAGTTTTTGAATTTGATCTTATAGAAATTTTGAACCAAATATGTCCCAAAGTTTCAGAGTTAAAAAATTTCGTTTGGCTTTTTGAAATAAAACAAAACGTTGTTATGTTAACACAAGTTTTTTGGAGTATTTCCTAAAAATTTGAGCGAAATTTGTTCGCTGAATTTTTTTAGTGACATGTTAAATGTACGCGTTTTGTAAAAAAAATGTTTTGCACAAGTCGCGATCATTTTTAAAACGCTTAATACTCCCTACACACAAAACAAACATAAACAAATGGTATAGCAATCATGTATAAGGAGTTGCTATAAATTTATTATTTTATGGGGAAATGAACCCCTCTGGGGGGGGGGGGCGGTGGGGGTAGGGGGATTAAAAATCGCGCACCCTGGTTTTAATTTTTTTTTTGTTGAAACTGAAAATTCAGTAAATCCATTCGCAGCTCAAATTTTTAAAAAAATACCCAAAAAGGCTTGTGCCAACAGTATACCAAACGGATTTATGGTCGATGAAGCCTTCGAAATTCGGAACTGGAAATTGGAGCCAAAAATAGGGAACTTGAAACTCTAAGTAAAGAACTTGGAGCCGTAAGTTGGGAACTTGGAATCGAAAGTAAAAATGGCTAAAATGTTTATCACGGATTAAGCGAAGCCTAAATCTAGCCCGGAACCAATTTTTTTCTTAAAAACTTTAAGTTCCCATTGCTTGTGGCTCCAAGTTCCAAAAATTTTCGATGGCTAACTGCATGTGGCTCTAAAGACCCCGTACCTACCAAACTGCGTTTCTTATCTATTATCAAGAATATATAACACAAGAGAATTTCCGACTGTACACTAAATTTTAGACCAAAAATTTGCGAGAAAACTCGCACTTTCGAATTCATGTGCGACTTTTCTCGGAAAAATCCACCATTTTCTGCTAGTTTTCTTGCGCTGCGAGTTTTAACACAGTATTAGTTTTCTCGCAGTGGGGACTGCGACTTCTTTCGCGCTCTATACTGCTGTATTTGCACTGCGATTATTTTCGCACTGCGAATCTGGCTGCACAACAAAAAAAACAAAGCGGAGTGAAAATTCTTTTTTACTTTAAGATGTTAAAACTTTTTAATTTTAATGAAATAAAGTAACTCTCCAACGTCTTAAAATTAAATAAAACAAGTTTCGATGTGTTTTACCCTGGTTTTACCCGATTTAAAATGATCACCAGCGTCTGTTTTTTTTGTTATGCAGTTAGACTCGCAGTGCCAAAAAATAATCACAGTGCGAATAAAACAGTATTGAGTGCTAAAAAAGTCGCAGTCCCCACTGCGAGAAAACTAACACTGTGTTAAAAATCGCAGCGCGAGAAAATTAGCAGAAAATGGCGGATTTTTGCGAGAAAAACGCACACGAATTTTTTTCGCCAAATTTTGGTCCAAACTTTAGTGTAAAGTCGGACATTCTCTTGTGTTATATATTCTTGCTATTACTAATAAAATGTTTTGGTTTTTTAAGGACCAGGTTGTTGTTCACTTTATTGTCTGTAGTGATGACGTCATAAACAAACAAACTTTTTAACCATCTCAGCAGATAGCCTGGTCCGTTAATTTGGGCTATGCTTAAATATATGTCCCATACAAATCCTCAGCTCCGTTAATGAGATATAACAGCTTAAATTTCAAGTTTTGTCACCTGTGCAAGGAATTTTTATACAGACATTATATTACTTTATCTTGTCGTTTTTTTGTTATTATTAAAAATTTATTTTGTATAGTTATTTATTTTTTGTGATAAAACTACCTATTTAATAATGTTGTAGATTTTACTGAGGGGCTTCATTATTAAATTGCTTTTAGGGGATTTAAACGTGCGTGTGAATTGTATTTTTAATCAAATATTTGTTTATTATTACGTTTAAGCAGCCATTTAGACTTTTTTCTTTTGTTTTTCGTGCTTATTATTTATGTACTTTCTGGATATTTTATATAAATATTCTTGTATTAATCTTAGCTTTGTTTATTGTTTTCTTGTGAATTTGTCTCATTTTTTTCAATTTTTTTACTGCTCCCCTGTAAACAGTTATTTTGGCCTATTTTGTTTTATGGTTCTTTAGATTTTTTTATCAAAAGATTAAGAAAAACCATTGCAAGAATGCATAAGAGTAAAAAAATTTCCGAATTTTCGTTAAATGGTTGTTCTACAGGTAAAATTGTCGTAGCTGCAATTTTCGCCCTTATGTAACGACCAATAATAGCTCAGAATTGTTTTACGACTAATCGACTAAACTAAAAAATCGACTAATCTGCGCAATAGCAGTATTAACCGTGTCTTGGCACTGTTCCAAATTTTCTTTGTGCGGTCGGAAATGCGTCTATAATCGTACAGCATAACTCTCGCGTGCAATTTCTCTTTGGCGGGCAAGGACCAACGGCCGCAACAGATTAAAATGGTTTACACCGTTAAATCGTTGCTTGAATTTAATATACGGTAGTAGGCAAAAAATAAACCACGCATACGGTTACAATTACGAGTACTTTCCCTATAATTATATCTTAATTAATACACAGTGTAGATTTTTAAAAATTAAAAATATCTACTATGAAGAACTATGAATCATTCTACTTATTAGAGTTTTTTACATAACACTAAAATATTCTAAGTTTTTGGTTTAATTTTGACATATGGATTATTTCACATGGTAACAGCGCAGTCGCAAACTAAAAAGTTAGATTATTTAACAGTTCCTAATAGATTTTTGCATAATGAAATATCCACACTGTGGATTGCTTAATATATAATTGGAATAATTTTTTTAACACAAATGGGGTTATTCTTTTGTCTTCTTAGTCAAAACTTGGCCATGGAAAGCCAGTATATTCTACTGTATTGAAAATTGAATAAGCGAATTTTAACATAACGTGGACAAATTCGTTCTTGATAATAAAGTTTGTCTGTATTGTATTGAAAAATTAAATTTAGCTGATCTTATTAAATTGCAGTTTTAAATAAACAAGTTAACAACAAAGCAAATCAATTCTTTTAGGGAAACAGCTTAATATTAGGGATTAAATATTTTTTTTTTTACCAAATTTATAAAATCACTTAATATGTAACAGAAATGGCAATTTTTTAACGACAAAGTTAATTATTTTTGTACATTTTGTGAAAAGGTGGGATTTACAAAATTCTGCGTTTAAATTTGTTTTATATACCTGCATGTGACACATACAATGTATATTTCCCTTCGATGAAAACTCAAAGTACAAGCGTTCAGAAAATACGATTATCTTTCCCCAATCCTTGTCCGACCTATGATATGGTGTAGTGGATAGCACGCCAGACACGACTTTGGAGGTTATAGATTCAATTCCTGTAGCGGCCAAATTTTTTTAATAAAGTTGGCTGTCTAAATCTTTTAGCGCCTGGTTGTTTTCGCTTCTACTTTGGGTCGTTATGCACATATTTGGTGCCCGATCTGATACACACCTCCGGGTCTGTATACCAGTGTACCCCCTGTGCTACGGTAGATAGTCTGGCTTGTTAGGGCTAGTAGAGCTGTGCGGATTGAATTGAAGAGGCTGAGATCAACTCCACTCTTGGTGGGAATGTTTGACACAAACGCCGTATTCGTGTCCTTCGGTGAAAACTAAAAGTACAAGCGTTAATAAAAGGCGACTATCTTTTCCAATTCTTTGTCAGGCCTATGGTGTAATGGATAGCACACCAGAGTTGACTTTGGAGGTCACGGATTCAAGTCCTGTATCAGTCAAATTTTTCAATAAATTTGACTGTCTAAATTTTTTTAACGCATAGTAATTTTCGCTTCTATTTTGGGTCATCACATGAACAATAGCTAAAACACACTTCCTGGATCTCAAATCAAAGGGTTTGATTATAAATCAAACTAATAAACATAGACGTTTTTAAGATTTGACAATAAGGTCTTAAAGCAGTTGTATGGCTGACAAACGTTACCTGTTTCTAAAAATATTCGACCCGCAAGCATGCAAATATTGAAAACCTTGCCTTAGCTTAACTCCCAGCAACCTTCAAAGTTTCGCTAAAATCATGGTTTAGCCTGACCCGTACCTGTCTCGCTGGCTGGCACAACCCGTTTACAATTTTGGTTGGGAACCTTCTTTATGGAGAATTACGACAGTTAATTCAATGTACACAAAGGTCTCGAGAAGATTTAAAAATAATTTGAATACGACCGGAAAAATTAGAAAGAAAATAATATGCACAACCAACTGTTTTTTTAGAAAAAATGTTTTATGTTTATGTTTTTTCGTTGTATTAGGATCGTATTTTTTCCCGTTAACCAACGTCATATACAAATTATTTTTAGATTTTCTCGAGACCTTTGTGTACATTGAATTAACCGTCGTGATTGTTCGTAAAGTTTATGGTTTTCAAGAAAGAACTGTGTGTTTCCCAGGGAGGCTTGGTAGGAACAAAAATAATCGGCTTTTTTCTTTAAAAAAATGCGACGTTTTTTTAATGTTTATATTATTTTAATTTTCTAAAAACTGTTCAAAAACAATTTTGGGGCAAATAATTTTGATTTAACTTTAGTTAGAGATATGGAAAAACATAATTTAGCCAAAGGCATAATATGTTTGGACAGATTCTAAAAAAAGTAGACTATTAAGCTGTTTGGAATACATAAAAACCAGTCTTATAGCATTACTTAAATACTTGCGTCATCACCTAATTCTATTCGCAAATGAAACTAACCACCAAATATGTAAATTTGCTAAATTATTGCGTCTGGTTTAGATTTAATTCTTCCAACAAGCGTCAAGTGCGTGACACGCTTAATCATCACAACAAACCTCTGGATATTGTACAAAAAATCGAGGTTAGTTTAAATTAATTTAGCAGTTGAGAAAAATAAGAATAGTTTTTAACAAAAAGTCACAATAAACTACTAGACCTTATGGAATATGAACTGGCATTGTCAAGATAATTTATAACTTTATATAAAAGCGACGTTTAGGCGTTCAACCATAAGTTATGTAAATTTTAGTAAACAAATAATATCTGAAAACAATTTCTGAAAAAAAAGTTTTTCAGCACTTATTAAGTATTTGGGTTTTTAAAACATAATTTTTATACAAAACTAGATAGAAATAATTTCAAAATATACTTTTAACATGCTCCGGAGCAGAACTTCATTTTTCGAAGTTGGGCCTAATTTTTTGTACTACTTTCCAACAAAGATATTTCTTATCGGGAAATTTAAAGCGCATTATAGCAAATAAGTTTTATTTGGTACAATTCCCATACGCGCCCCAAAATTTAATTTGACCTATTCTAAAGTAAAATACACTTATAAAACATCTTTGTACACCAAATCGGACTTGAAGACTTCGTTTTTGTGGCTATTTTTGAGTTTTGAGCTTATCGACTAGAGTTATGAACCAATTTATACCCAAAAAATGACCTTTTTTGGCATATGCAGATTATGATGTTAATAAAAAAAAATTGTAAACCAACAAATTAAATTCAAAACTATGTTTTACCAATGGTAAAAGTCTAAAAAACTCAAAAAATGTGGAAAAAACTAAAAATTTGAAAGCGACATGGACCACCAAAAACATGGACAACAAAATTTGTTTGGTTTTAAACGCGGATTTAAACTCAATTTTTTTCCTATTTATTATTCCTAAGCCTAAGCAAAACCTAAAAAACAAAAAAAAATGAAATATAATTGATGTTTATTAAAATAAGTTGTTTTTCATGAATGCGAATTTTTTCAGAACTAAACTTTGATGGGTATTTAAGCTGTTGATAGCTACCATTAAAAAAATAAAAGTATATTTATAACTGCCAGACACTTGGTAATACAAAAAAATAATATTAGTTTGATTAAAGGCTTAATACAAAAATTTCCTTAATAACATAAATTATACATACCAAAAAAGGTCATTTTTAGGGTAATAATCGGTTCATAACTCTTAATGAAAAGCTCAAATCTCAAAAATAACCACAAAAATCAAGTCTACGGGTCCGATTTAGGATATAAAGATGTTTTATAAGTGTATTTTACTTTAGGGTCGGTCAAATCGAATTTTGGGACGCGTATGGGAATCCTACCGTTTTATTTTAAAGATTTATCTATCTTCTCATTAATTTAATACTAATAAAAAATTTATCAAAATTTGTGTTTCTAAAATTTTACAGACGTTGTCAAATGCATTTGTCGAAACCTTTACATCATGATTTCTTAAATAAAAGCTATATCCTTTGTTTTCCTAGCTATAATATTTTCATTAATAATTAAAAGTAACGTTATAAATTACTTTATTAAGATTTTTTGTAAACTAAAATTTTTCAAATTTTAATAACGATAAAAATAGATAGAATGAAAAAAAACATATTAGACTAAAAACGTATTTCAAACTCAATTAAATTTTTAAACCGCTTATTTAAAAAGCAAAGCTCAGTAGCCCCTTCAGTTCAAATGGTTGCCACTCAGAGCTTGATATTCGAGGGTGGAAACATTACAAACGATAATGCCTGCCATTATTGAAAACTTTTAAATTTCATTAAAACTTCTTATTTTAGTTAGATTATAATGTTTAGCGCCTAATAAATAAGAATAATAATACTAATAGTAAAAAATACTTATTTTTCTGCTGGTTTTTTTATAATAACCTATTTTTTATTTGGAAAAACAATTGTTTTACAAATTTTTTGCACTGAATTTTTTAATGTGTCAAAAATTGAAAGTCTTTATTTATCTTAATCAAGCTTTGATTATAATCAGGCATTTTTACTGTAATAATTTACATAATAAATTAAAAATAAAATTTAATAGTTGTTATCATTA
Organism: Microlaimidae sp. YZB2_3; assembly: GCA_030248175.1. Classification (NCBI taxonomy): domain Eukaryota; kingdom Metazoa; phylum Nematoda; class Chromadorea; order Desmodorida; family Microlaimidae; species Microlaimidae sp. YZB2_3. Next base: position 39,407 of record JASAMX010032731.1, read on the forward strand.
AATAATGCATAACACGCAACCTTAAAGTGACTAATTGGAAAAAAAGTGTTTTCGTGAATAGATAAATTTAATTTAGTCATTAGTGTCATTTTTGAGATATCTCACAATTTATTCTTTAATACTAAAGAGTTAAAAAATGCAAAAAATATAGTCATTCACAATCGCTCCTGGATAATTTATTCATTGTACGATGCATAACAAGCCAACGTTTTTAACTGATTGTCAATATAAAAAGTGAACGTTTACTTCCTTGTACCTTTTTTTAAATAGAAGATTTAAAGTCAAAAGTAATTTGTATTATTCGTCAATATTTAAGCCTAGCATTGACCGACGTCATAGCGAAGCCCTGAATCCGGAAGTTTGCAGAAGCTCTTTTTTGGAAGTGCCACTTGCAAATAGCCGTGTGCGCTCAGGAAGCATACCAGCGGTTTTGGCCAGAAGTTTAAATCCTTTTCTAAAACCCGTAAACCCGGATTCCAATTGTTTAGACAACTCCGAAGAGGAAAAACCGCCCCTGTAAGTACTATTTTTTAGCAATGTTAAAATCAGAGCATTTAGAACCATAAATTGTTAAATTCTTGAAAAATATTTGTTTAATTTTAATAAATAGTGTAAGTAAAACAAAAATGCAATGCAAATAAGCTGTACGTTGCAATGCAAGTAAGTTTTTAGAAAGTTAAAAATTTAAAAACTATATTTTTTAATAATAGATTTCAGGTGAGTAGAATTTAAGACACAACACAGGTATGTTGAAATGCAATATTTTTGAAGAAAAAAAATTGTTGGTAATATTCAAATTAGGACTGTTTTAAAACGGTGTGTTTTTTTTCCGAGAATATTTTTCCAAAATAAAATCCTTAAAATTATTTTGCAATTACAAAAGTTCTTTTTAAATTTAAAAATAAAAAAATAAAATAAACACTAATTATGCTTAAAAATTTTAGTTTGTATTTTTTTTTAAATTTCCTTTATTAATTTATAACAAAACGTAACATTTTCTAGATTGTTTTGAGTTTGTTTATTACAAAAAACAAGACGTAATCTACTTTGATAATTACTAGTGAAAAACAATAGCTTTTATTTTGATAGCGAAGCAAAATAATTAAATGCGCCTTATTTAAGGCGCTCCCTATTTAGGGCCTTTAAAGATGTTACCTACGGTGTTCTTTTGTGTGTTTTTAATCTTCGTTTTGTTACGCAGGGCTAAAATTGAAATTAAAACATAATTTTAAGTTGTTTTGTTTTAAATTACAAAAAATAGTGTTTAAAAATATTCATGTAATTACATGATTTTATTCTAAAATAAAAAAACGAGGTGTTAAAGTTATCATGTGTCTTGTAGAAGTGTATTTACAATATAAACAATATTTACTGTTTGAAAAACTGAATTAAGAAAGCGAATTTAGCTTTCGCTGTTAAACCTTGATATTGTTTTGTTTTTTTCCTTATTAGCTGAAATTTAGCTGACTTGATAAATAAACTTCGAGACACAGTTTAATTCAAACGTACATGATCCTAGGAAATGGTAGAAACCAGTTTCTTGCAATTAAGGTTGTTGCCGCTTAGAGCTGATGTTTGGACTGAAGTAATTTTTTTTCCAAATAATGAATAACAAAAATTGAGCGATAAAACGACGCTTTCTCTTATTTTTTAACCATCAAAGAAAATCCTTGCATAAATTAAAGCAACATATAAAGTAAGGTTTGTTGTGTGTCAAGAGGTTTATTCCTTTTATTATCAAGCCGGATATGTCTAAATTTGTTTCTAATGTGTTATTTTTGAGATTTAGCAAATATTATTTAAAAGAATGAGAAAAAATTTTTAACGTCTTTTTGTTGGATAAATCTATTCAGTTTATAAAATGATAGAAAAATATCAGACGTTTAACCATGTGTATCCCAAGAGCACCATAGAGCAATAAACTCCGCGGCTCATCAAATGTGAAGACCGAAAAACCAGACCAGACTTATCAAGTGTTTTGGTGTAAATCAAAACATGCTTAATTTTTTAGAAATCGCGAAATTGCCATATTTCATTTTTTTCCTAAAGCTAAACGCTGTTTTGCGTTATTTCAGAATGAAGATAAATAAATGTTGATTTTAACAATCCATAAGGATTTTTATTTATATTATTTGAAACAGCACAAGATTTTAACAGCTCAAGAACTGAAAAAGGTTTTAAAAATTTTTTTTTAGTTCTAGCTTTTATTACCTTTGAACGACACAAAAAAACAACAAAAACAAACAAAAACAAAAAAACAACACATATAATTTTTCCAGTTTCTTGATTTTGGAATCAGAAAACTTCAACAAAAATCTGATTCTTGTACCCTTAAATGTAACGTCAATTTTTTAAATCATAGTTTCCAATTTTTAATCATAAAAGCTTTGGCGTCTGAAAATTTTGTGCCTTTTTTCTTATTATTGGGGGTCAATTTCGCTATATTTTCAAAGCTTGTATAAAAGTACACAAGATCATCAGTTTGATCACTGCTCAAACAATTAGAACAGAATATTGGAGACCCTGTTGGATTATTTTTTGGAGCCGTAGGTTTAGAGAACTTAGACCCGTCGAAAACTGTGGGAACTTAGAGGCCAAAAAAATTGATTGGGTTTAAGTTGACTTCAAATTTTTTGATAGTTTTTCAATGGTTTCAATTTAAGTTCTTAACTTTCAGCTTAGGTTTAGATTTAGTTATAAGTTTTCGCGAATTAACCTTAGGCTTAAAGGCCTTTTTCTTTTTCAGCTGTCTTCTCATTTTCAGGTTGAAGTTTTAGCTAGAAGTTTTCTTTGCTGAAGTTACGCAAATCTCATTTTTATGCCAGTTATTTTTCTTCATGGTCTAATTAATTTTTAACAGCGCTCATAAGGTCTTACTTGGTGTTTAACATAAGACTTTTCATCCATAAGTTTGTTTATCTATACTCAGTTATAAGTCAATATCAAATTGATTTCCAGATATTCCTTTTAGCGCTTTTGGGAGTTTATCTATTTTTGCACCACAAAATACTCTCCTATCTTCGTAAACAGATTTATTTTATACATTTTATTCTTATGTCAAAGCCATAAACTAAAATTTTAGGAAATTCTATTTTCCATAAACAACAAATTAATTTTTTTTGAAATAAACAATAAATTTTAAAATTGAACCATTTTTTTAATATTTTTGCACTGCCATAAAAAAAGCAACAACGGACATGAAATATAACTTTCTTGCTTGTGGTTCATAAAAAGCAAGCACATTATTCCAAAGTGTAATTTAATTTAAACGCGCGTCAGATTTCTTATTAAGTTTTAGAATTTGTAAATATAAATTAGTAAAAAAATTTAAGACGAAAGCTAAGTAAATTAGGCTCAACTGCAAAATATTGAAAAGAAAGGGTAATTCAATAAAAATCTTAGATAGATTAAATTGGTTTTAATTCGTTTATTTGATACACTGTTATAACAACATGTACGGCGGTTATTCGATAACTGTATTGTTAGTAGATTCGAATGTGTCAAGATAAAAGATGCATATAACGTTTTTTACTATGTTCATCTATGCTAATTTACATATTTATTCATTATTTAAACATTATGTGCTGATTCTAGTTGCACATCAAGGTGTTTAGTGTAGTGATATTCGACAATTTTGTTTGTTTGCCGTCGTATGTTTTGTTCGTATAATGTAAGATAATAAACAAACTGGAGTAGCTGTTAGTAAAAATGTTTTAAATTTTATCTTTTGTTAGTTCTATTTTTTGATATACGAAATTATTTATCATAATAAACACTAAATAATATTTATTTATTTATTTATTATAATAAGCCTGAAACACTTTTGTTATTTTTACGTAAGCTGCAGGGGTACATACAATAATAATACATATACATTTAAAGCATAACGTAATAAAAAGCTAAACATAATACAGTTAGCAACGAATCTATTAAAACTTATTTACATTAAACTTAAAATTTTGCTCGAGTTAGTTTTAGATTTTAGATAGTACTATATTATAATATTACAGTACTGGACTTAGGATGACCATTTTAATCTAATTATAAGAGATCAAAAATTTAAGTCTCATAGGGGCACATAATGATATTTTACAATACACCACAGTAAAATCGCAACAAGCGCACAAGTGGGACTGAACAGAACTTTTTCATAACTTAAAACGCTTTTAAAATTATTCAAAAAACCAAATTAACAAAAACGGTTTATTTTACAAAACAATATTTGAAAGTATTAGATTAGAATAAATTGTTAAAATATTAGAATAAAATCGTGTCAAGTGTTATTTTAATTGGTTCTATAAAAAAAGTAAAGTATTCCTTTTCCATTTTTTAAAATTAATACGATGTCGCCTTTATGTGTTAAAACAAAGACTATAATGGTGACAAAGTCACCATTATAACAATTATGACAATCGCCCCAAAGCCCTGCGCTGCGCCACATTTTTGAGATAGAATAAGGTACGTGGTTTCTAGACCCGTCAGCAGGAAATTTAGAGCTGTCAGAAAAATTTTGGATTTTAGGAAAAGCGAAAATGAGAACTTGAAGCCGCAATTAAAAAATAATATGAGGTCAAGTTGAAGCTTCGTCTTAGGTTTAGAGATACATTTTAATGAATTAACACTTTCGGTTTTAAGTTCCCCACTTTCAACTCCAAAATTCCCATTTTCGACCGCAAGTTCCAGCTCTAAGTTCTTTTGGCTTCAATCCCCCTAACTGAAAATAAAAACTAATAAAATAAAAAAACGAATATCCTATAAATAAAACGAATTCGCTTATTGTAGACGGATTTTGATTAGGTTTTGGATATAAAAAGTTTAGGCAGTTAAAAACTAAAGTTTCAAATTTTGACTATTCTTAACAAAAGAATATAAAAAATTGGACCCATTTACATAACATATTAAGTAAAATTATTAAATGGTTAATATAACCTAAAAAAGACAGACATACATATAGCTCAAATTTTTTGGTTCTCAAAAATTGACCGTGTTAAATAATTTTGAATTAAAAAGGTGATCTATAACAAAAGCCTGTTTCGTCCTTTGTTTGAACAGGCTGGACAAATATGAGGAGAAGTTGGGACTTCTTCAGCAAACTCTTTCCGTCATATTTTTACAACATGCATATTTTAAAATTTAATGTTTTGAAAAATTATAGATTGTAGTGTTTGTTTATTTTTGTGTTATTTTGTTTATTTTTGATAGTTACTATTTTAAAGAAAAGGGTTTTATTACGTTTTAAAGCGTTTTGCTATTCCTCTGTGAGAGCACACTATGACTTCTGTATTATTACACAATTATTGTTTTTAAGAGGTAGTCAAGAGCACTTTATTAGCGTAATTCATGAATACATCGTAGTTAAATCGCTCATCTTTTCATATAACATGTAAGTATAGCCGGAATCCAGCGCGGTAATTATTAAAAAACCGCACATCACCCTATAATTAAAGTAAATATCGTGCTGGGTGCCGGATATACTTTTATGATGAGCGGTTTAACTACGAGGCGTCAATATAGCGAAACTTTGAATTGTCACATGACCCCACCTGGAAATCAATTTAATGCAAACAAATAATATTTGTAAAACTATAATCATCGTAAAGGTCCATCAAAATGGTGGAAGCCCTGTTCAAAACAAAGTTTTTGCTTTATGGTTTTATTTAAAGAATTTAATCAGGATTGTTTTGGTATTAGTAGTACTTTGCATACTCACATGAAAATTTATTTCCACCTGGAAATTCATTGATTCCCCAATTTTAAATAAAGCTGTACGCCCCATTTTAAGTTGAGGTCCATCAGTGGTAGAAGCCCAGTCTAACACAAAATAACACATCTTATAGTAAAAGATCAAACTGAGGTATAACAACTTTGAATTCCCACATGACCCCACCTGGTTTCTGATTTGACCAGAATTTTAAAAAGCGAAAGCTATAATGCTTTTACTTCCAAAATTTAGTCCGTCAGAATGGTGGAAGCCCAGTCCTAGTCAAAGTCGATTTATAAGAGCAACACTTTGAAATTTCACATGACCTCACGTAGAAAAGGACTTAATCCAAAACTATATATATGGTAATGTACCTATATTTATAGTTTTAGTCCGTCAAAGTGGCGAAAGCCAATAACAAAGTGTTGCTATATCCAGGGTGCGTTGACTTCTTCAGAAAAACAATTTAATGGCTGCTTTCGAGACGTCAAAACGTAATCTTCAGAATGAGTGCCCTTGTTAGGGTTCTATTAAATACCCAAAAACTGGAACTATTGCGTTTTTAATCTTGGGTTTTTTATTTGCATGAAGAAAAATACCTAATTTTTCACATACACATAATGTCAGCAATAAGTAAATAGGAATAATTTACGAAAAAAAAAGTTGTTGTGGTTTTTCATTTGCCATGTGGCGTGTTTCATAATCAAAAGATAATTTTGAACAATATTTTCAACAATATTTATAAATTAATATTTTAAATTTAAACGACTTAAATACATTATTTTAGTCCTTCTCAGTTTACATGGTGTGGTGGATTTAAAGTAAAGTTTTTAACTGCCTATATTTATTTTGTAGACTTAATTTCTAGAAAATATTAAAATCTACAAAATTTCTGCAAAATATTGTTTTGCAAATCGGTTTCTTTTAATTAAGATACCCATCAATTAAATTATGAAAATAACCAAAGTCAAATTCTATCAAGGTGAATTTGTGGGAGTTGTTAAGTAACCTACTTGTTTTATCACATTCAGGGGAACACGCGTCGCAATATATTGGTTAAATTACTATTGACGACTTAATTTTTTTTAATTTTTATTGGCTTTCGCATGTATCTTTTTATTTCTTCTTCACAGAAAGCGGTACGCCCTTAATTTCAACCTGAAAGAATTTAGTTTAAAATGTTGTATATTAAAAAAAAATTATTTCTTTTAAATTCCAATTTAGTTTACACAGAACAGAATGTTATTTTTTTAAATATAAATTTTTCCAACTTTTTGGATGGTACGTATCTTGCTACATAACACCAAACTAGTAATAGTTTACTTACAAATCCATACTAAGTTTGCTTGTTTGTTTATTATTCTGTTTTTTGGTTTGTCTGTCACATTTTTTATGTTTGCTTATACAAATTTGGGATTCTGAACTGTTCCTTATAAAAACCAAAACATAGCTTATACCCTGGTAAGAACGGGGTGCTTTAATTGGGAAGGCAGGTTTTTACTTGCCTCCTATTTGCTTCCATCGTAAATTTAGCTTCTTTCTCCCTGCCTCAGACCTGTCTCCTACGTCCTAACTGCCTCCATTATAAACTTATGTAGGGTATCTGACTTAATTTTGGCCAAGCCTTATTTTCGGCCACAAATTTAGGGTGTTAAAAAATTGGCTTATTTTTAAAACACAAAAGAACTAGCTCCAAAGTAACTGGATGAATGTTGAATAAAGTGTTCTTGCAAAAGTTTTTTATTTAAGTTATTCTGCATTATCAACATTTCCATACAAAAAGTGATTTTTTTGTAATTTTCTGGATTTTTGCTTGTGTTTAAACAGCATCAAATTTAGAACGAAGCACTATATAACCTTAAAATAACTTTTATTTAAGGCTCAAAATGGTTATTTTTATGTTTTGATATCTCTTCAAAATCAGTTTGCAATGCGTTTAACTAAATGTGTATTTTAAGATTCCGTTAATTTCGGCCACCATAAAATTTACGTAAAAGAACCTGTTTAACACGATTTGCACCATCATTTGTACAGGTGGGGTTACATAACACATAATTTATTAAGTTATATGAAATTATGAATAGACCGGAAGGAATTTCTTAAAAATAAAATAGAAACACACAAAAAAATCAGGTTATTTTCTTAACGGAGGAATGCATTCATATGATGAATATAGTAAATATAAATGTCAATGGGGTTTCCTGACACAAAACACCACTTACTACGATATAGAGTACCAATGCTTTAAAAAGTTGTAAAAGTAAATTAAAACACAGTAAAAATGTCAGGTTATTTCCTTTGGCGGACGGATGCATTCATAAGAATTACGTAGTAAACATCTGTACGGCTGGAGTTATCAATTTCCCAATTGGCTAGGTTTAAACTATCAATAAACCGATATAGGAATTTTTCAAATTTTTGAAATGCAGTAAAAAACTCAGGTTATTTTTTTGGCGGAGGAATGCAGTCAGACATAAAATATCAAAGACAGGCAAGGGTTGGTGTGGAATTATACCACTCCTTAACTTTTTTAACGTCTTGTTTACCCTTAAAGTTGATAATTTTGCGTTCTGTAATTGTTTTTTTTTGTGTTTTTGGCTTTTGTTTTTGTTTTTAAAACCTAAAAGGTGGCAGAAATTAAGGCACATTTTGTTTTTTTTGTTATTTTTAGGTTAAAAATATAAAAAAACTCAATAGAGTGGAATAAAATTTTTACCAGGATTTCTTTAAATTTTGCTGGCTGTAACAAAAGCAATTTTATGTTGAAATAATTTTCACACCAAAAAAATTCAACAAAAAACACGTGTTGTTAAAACTTGTGTTTTTTAAAGTTTTGACATAATTATTCAAAGTCTTGCTAATAGTTATAAAAGTTTGCAAACGGGAAAAAATTAAGTTATATGTACCAAGAACAATACCTAAGAATAAATTTGCAACCTTTAAAAATATTTATCGTTCGTTTTGCAATAGTTATAGCCAGTTTTTTTCTATGTGGCCGAAGTTAATGGCACGCGCCTTAACTTCGGCCACTATTACAAAAATGTTTAAACCTCCACTGATTTTTAAGTGTACCAGAAATTTTGAAATTTTGCACTGGAATAACAAAAATAGCTGTAGTTTGATTTTTAGACCGAATCCTGGCTCGATTAAAAGAGCCACAAAAAATTATCCAAAAAAAATAAAAAAAGGTGGCCGAAGTTAAGTCAGTTACCCTATTTACCTCCACCCAGTCTCCTACCTGAGTCAGGCTTAATTGTTTCCTTCCTGCCTATTAACATTTATATGCTTTAATATAGAAGGCAGTAACACATGTCTCTTACTTGCCTTCAAGACTGTTTTAATCGACCTACATAAGTCACATAAGGAATAATTTGTATACAACAGGATTAAAATTGCAATACATCCTTTGGAATTTTGAGTTCAGTACAATGATAATACACTCTTGCTCTCTGTACGATAATTTTTTTTTTTATAAAAACCACTGAACTTAAATTCCAAGGATGTATTGCAAACTTAATCCTGTTGTATGCAAATTAATGCTTATGTGACTTTGGTCGATTGATTCCACCCTGCCTCTAACCTGCCTGGGCTCACCTTCAAAAGAGTCCCGGAACAAAATATTCCTGAAAAAAATCGCAGCTGGCACAAAAGAGTCCTAGCACAAAAGAGTCCCGGCACAAGAGTGTCCTGGAAAAAATGCGTTCATGCGCCCAAGCTCTGCGAGCGCTGAGGTCAGCACAAAAGAGTCCTGGCATAAAATCAATATTTCACAGCTGACATACCAATGTTCACACCTTAGCTGTCTTCCAGTTTATGACGTATTTCAACACGTCGTTACTCTGCACAATGAGTCAGTCAAAAACGTCGCATAATACTCGTACCATAGAGGTTTTGAAGGGGGGAAAGAGGTGTCCACCCCCCTAGAGCCAAAATTTTGGACTCCCCCTGGAAAAAATCCAGGGGGACCGCCCCCTCCCCCCAAAGCTCGAGAGCGGTCCGGCCTGACCCCCCCTAGCGAGATTGACCCCTCTCCCTCCCCCTCCTAACCAATTTGGAAGTATAATTTTTTATTTACTCTAAAAAACACGGTTAGTTTTTTAGTTAAAAACAGTGTTTAAATACAGTTTTTAGGTCTAAATAGGCTGTTTTAGTATATAAAATTCAATATTAGACCTGAAAACACTTAAATTATTGATTTTAAAAAAACTTTGTTAAAAAATCGGACCCCCCTGACCCCCCCTCTAAATTTGAAATCTCGCACCCGAGGTTGAGCCCCCTAGACAGTCAGGGGGGTCCGTACCCCCTGGACCCCCCTAAAAAATTTTGGCCTTCCACTCGGGTGTGCCACCCCCCCCCCTAGCGGACCCGACCAAAAACATCTATGCTCGTAACTGTGACACTTTTTATATCTTAACACACAAATAATCTAAACAAAATGAGTCAGAGTCACGTTGATTTTATACTGATTGTGACTGTTTGTGTCAGAGTTCTAACGAACAGTAAATTTAAAAAAAAATTTTTGCTAAAAATTCTTTTTTTAAGTTGCTATTTGTTTTTGGAAAACAAATGTTTATTCCAATAATTACGGTGTTTAATCCTTTCATCAACGGGCTGGAGAAAAGTAACAAGTTGTAAAACTGCAACGGAGGCATGCTTAGAAACACCTAGGAGGAGGCAAGTAAAGCTACCTCAAAAAACAACATCAAATGTTTGTAGGAGCAGAAAAAACCACTTTCAAGTTAGATAAAACTTTTTTGTGAGCAGCTTTAAGTTTTCCAAAAGCAGGTAAAAGGTATGTAGTTTTATTTAAAGAGGCAGATATACTCAGGAAAAGGTCATCAAGTTAAAGTGATGGTTAGGAACCAAGATACAACTTTCGCCAGTATCATAAATTTCTTATTTTTTTAGCGTTCGCTTATATTTTTTCTTGTTGTTGTTTCTATTTTAAATGCACGTATTTGCGTGTCACCTGTGAAAAATTGATTTTATGTCAGGACTCTTTTGTGCCGACCTCAGCGCTTGCTGCGCTTGGGCGCAATAAACGTATTTTCTCCAGGACTCTTTTGTGCCGGGACTCTTTTGTGTCAGGACTCTTTTGTGCCAGCTGCGATTTTTTTCAGTACTCTTTTGTGCCGGGACTCTTTTGTGCCGGACCCACCTGCCTGCATTCTGCTTTTTACCTGCCTCCACCGTTCCCCTTACCTGATTTTGAGACAGGTTATGCTGCCTCCCATCTGCCTCCAATCTTTTGAAAGCAGCTTTTAAAGCCGTCCTTACCGGAATATGGAACAAATTACTTGATAGTGATAAAAATTATGTTGTATATCGGTTAATAAAAGTGGTAAATCAAATATTTTTGCAACGAATAACACTAAACTAAAACTAAAACGATAACTAAAACGGCTAAAAAAACCATTGCGATGTAGTAATTTGATGTAGACGTTTAAAAGAAGAATTATGAGATTTTTGGCTTTTCGCAGTGGCTAGCGAGATATTTATTGGTTTCATTTTCTTGCAGTGGGGACCATATACTGGTAACATGAATTTTTCTAAATATTAACAAAACTCCAAGCATTTCGTCCGAAACTTTTACAAGTTTTGGCTACAATTTTTGCTTAATTTTGAGTGTCAAAAAATATTTAACCAAAAAATTCTGCAAAAAATCTATTAAAACATAATAACTATTGTAATTGAACTGTTTCTTTTGTGTGGCAGGCGTTGCGAGCAAGGTTATTTGAGTTAAGTTCTTGGGAGAATACATTAATTAATAATGTATTCTCCCAAGAATGCATTATTAATTAATTTTCATGTATTCTTGACGCTTCTAAACTATTTTCGAATTTTCGCAGCGGTTTTCTAATTTATAAACGCCTTTCACAGCCACTGCTGAACTGTTCTGGGGACGCAACGGTAAGGGTTCGCGCTTCAAAAAATCCTAGAATAAATAATAATAAACAAATATATTTTTATATATGGGCTTGACCTGAAATATGTGCTTTAAAAATTTTTATCAGTGAATGTTTTTTTAATAAAGACTTTAAACAGTACTTTTTAATAAGATTAAGGCTGCAACGCGCTTATTGATTTAAAAAGCATATATTAATTTTTGTCTATTAAACTGTTTTTAGTTGTTGTATTCTTAAACCAAAAGTTTGAACTTTATGATCGTTTTTTTTTACTATAAGTGTTAAACTTTTTATTTGTGTGGGTTTTTTAAATCTTTATTATATTGTGCTTGCAGTGTAATTTTGTTTTTGTGAATAATTAGTCATAAAATTATTGTACCTAGGGCGAAATATATAAAGCAAGGCAGATTTGAAATAAAAACATTGAATGAATATATTTAGGGTAACTGACTTAATTTCGGTCACTTTTTTTATTTTTTTGGATAAGTTTTTTCTGGTTTTTCCAATCGA
>JASAMX010032734.1:0-30433 GCA_030248175.1 Microlaimidae sp. YZB2_3
TATTAAGTTTTGTTTAGATGTTTCTTTGCACGTGATATTTTTTCTCATGAAACCAACGTTACTTTGGAGTCATATCCATTTTTAACCCGAGATAATTTTATTTTCAACAATTGGTTACTTAATCGAAGGCAACTTTTTTAATTTTATGGCTTGCGCGTTTATTCTTTATTTCTCCTTAGGAGAGCCCCTACGCCCTTACAATTCAGCCTGGATGAGATAAACTTTAATGTACATACGGCTCCAAACACATTAAATGTATCAATTGCAGGATTTGGGTGCACTAATTGGGATACGTTAAATTATGTGCGGCCTGGACGTTTAAAGACAATATTTAGAACCATTTTTTTTTAATTTTGTATTATTTTATAAGCATAATATCACAGAAAATAACAAATAAAACGTATAATAAAACATATCACAACAAAAAAACAAACGAAAAAAAGAAAAAAATTATTAGTAACGTTATAATTATATTTATAATTTTCTTACTTTAAAGCCTTTTTTAGAGTGAATATTTAATTTATTTATTCCTTATGTGACGAATTTTGTTTTATAACCAATTTTTCCATTTATTGAATTTTTTCTTTAAACTGGTGTCTGTTTCCATTAAATAATATAAAATTCTAAATTTTCCCTTTAGGTAATTCTGAAAAACTTTAAATAATGGAATTTGATTATTTAATTTTATTATATAAATAAAATATTTTGTGCACAAACAAAATTTTTGCCATTTTCTTTCTATTAAATTTTTAGTGTTTTTCAACATTAACAATGTTTCATCCAATTTTATATTTAATTTAGTTTTTTTCTTTTTCTTAAAAAAAATTTATAACGGAATACCAGCGAATTTCTGTACTGGGGCACTGATAGAAAGTGTTCTAAACTGTCATTAGTCTTTAGGTTACACAGTTTACAAAGAGGATTATTACTTTTTTTATAGTTATATACAACTTTTGCGTCGGAATAATTCTGTGATTTATTCTAATTGAAACACTCTTAGATTTATTTACCGCATTTTTTCAATTTTTTTAATTAATCTAAATTTATTCTCCTCAGATTTTTGGGTGTTTTTAATCAATAATTTCATTTCGTTTTCCTACAGCATTCGGTTCCAAAATTATCTGGTCTTTAATTATTAATTTCTATTATCTAAGGTGTTAAATTTACATTTATTTTATCACTATAATTGTCACTTACCCTTGGTTTTAACATTAATTTCCAGTGCTTGGAAAGACCTGGTTTGATTTGATTTAATCAACTCATATTTCATATGTTTTAAACCATATTTTAGGTTTAAATCATCTATCGTGTACCACCTTCGCTCTCCATTAATTAAGCGCTTGACTCTATCACAGTTTTTTCTTTAAGGTAGAACACTACAGTTCCAAAATTTTTTTGAATTTTTTAAAACAAACCACTCGGGAGTTTTCGGGGGTCCCATTACGAATCCGAACTTCGTTTTTTTATTGCACCCCGAGGGGGCGCTAGGGTGGTTCGTGACCTTCCCCTAAGGAGGGACACTCCGACCTCACCCAGGTTCAATTTTCTTAAAACCACCTTGAAGAATCTGTATCTGGGTTGAATACAAAATTTGAAACAATAACAATTTTTTAATTAAAAAGTTAAAAAAAATTAAAAAAAGTTAAAATTAAAAAAAACATTTTTTTGGTGTTAAAAAACAACTTGAAGGGTACTCGAACCTAGACCCTTCTGATATGCTAATCTCCTACGCTTGGACCATTCTTCTACTGCTCCATCTTGGTACATTCTTAAAAAAGTACTTTTAAACGAACGGTTCAAAATGTAAGTTCCCGAAACTACCTCAAAATCAAATTTATCCATTGCAAAATTATGAAAAATTTGTTTATGATCCTAATTTAACAAACTATATATAAAAATGGAGAACTCAACGAGTTAGAAACATTTGGCGTCTGTTCTTATTTAAAAAAATCGAATAGAGATCTACGGAGAAAATTAGGTTGAAAAACTAATAAACTTTTCTCAAAAAAACTTTTCAAAATGTTGGGTTTCTCGGGTTATTTCTATACGATTTTGCTGAAAGCAACAGGAAAAGTTTTATACTAGTGGCTGTGCCCAATCCCCCGTTTTATTGCCCCCCCCCGTTCAAAAATTAAAAAGTACCCAAAAATTATGGCTTGATTTTTCACATTTTCTGAGGCCATCATCGTTGATTTTCTTGCGGTTTTTAGCCTATTTTAATGCTGTTTAAGCCATTTTAAGCCGATTTTTGCTTGCAAATTTGTTTTTTTTGTCTCTCTCCCCCTTTTTTCTTTTTCTCTTTCTCACCTGCCTTCCCCCTGTTTTATCGCCCCTGCGTTTAAAAAAGTTGCCCCTGCCAATAAAACCCGGGGGGCAGTGCACACATGTCTGCCTAATAGAAAAAGTGTCCATTGCCTTGATGCTTAAAATTTTACAAAATGCTTTTTTAAACCACTCATCGAAATTAAAATATTTTTTTAAACTTACCATATATTTTCAAAATATGTTTTATTGCGTTAATGCTAAATTTATCAACTTTCCTTTTTATTTTTATGCTTTAAAAAATTTATTTATCTGATACAAAATGCCTTAATGGTCATGTTCGAAATTTAAATAAAAATGTTCAAACTTACCAAATATTTAAAAATTTATTCTAAATCGTGTTAAAACTAAATTCTATCAACTTTCGTTTTTTTGAATTGTTTCAAAAATTTATTTACCTTGATAACAATATGCCTAAATGGTCCTTGTTCAAAATTAAAAAAAGTCTATAATCTTGCAAGAGACGTACCCAGGGTTTCATTTCTAGGGGGGGGGGGGAAAATTGAAGTAGAAAAAAAAATTGATAAACGTGATAATTCTATAAAATTAATTTAAGCAAGTTATAAAGAACTTTTTAGTAATATTTGGCAAAATTATAGACTTTTCGAACTTCATATGGGAGAATGGTACAATTTTGTTTTTAATTTTAAAACATGGACCATTGGCAATATTTTATCAGGTATATAAATTTTTTTAAGCATTACAATAAAAATGAAAGCTGATAAATTAAGCTTTAAAATGATTTAAAATATATTTTAGGACTATTCAGTGGGTTTAAAGAGAAATTTTTGATCCCATTGGTGGTTTAAAAAAAGCATTTTGTAAAATTTTAAGCATCAAGGCATTGGACACTTTTTTCTATTAGGCAGACCTGTGTGCACTACCCCTGGGGTTCCACGGGCAGGGGCCATTTCAAAACGGGGGGAGGGCAACATTTTTTAAACGCAGGGGCAGAATAAAAGGGGGAGAGGCAGGGGAAAAAAGAAAAAAAGAAAAAAGAAAAAAAAACAAAAAGCGAAATTTTTTCTTTACCCTAAATTTTTTTAAAAAATTTAATTTATGATGTTAATTTACATCATTTCTAGTAGTTTTGAAACAGTCTGCGGTTGCTTCATTTTTGTAAGAAAATCTCTGTAATAAACTTATTTTCTGTATTTTCGTATTTCTGTATTCAATTTAAAAAAATATATATAGTAACTGTAGGTCCACAGAATCGAGTTCAAACGAGGAGATTTAAAAGAAAATATTCATACTCATGTTAGTTTTGTAAAAAGTCACTTTTACTTAATCTAATAAAAGTACGAGATTTTTAATTGGCTAAAAATCATCAAAGGTTTACTTCGGATGACGCCATCAAGAAAAAACCGTTAACCGCGCAGTGACTTAACCCATTTAATATAAGGGAAAGAGCGCTCCGCGCTCTTCCCTGATTTATAGAATATATATAGACTTTTCTCTTATTTTTATTATTAAACCCACGTCAATAGTTACACAATGAGACGATAGTGATAGTGTCACTGAGTATTAACAAAAAATATTGTTCTTTATAATTCAATAAATTATAAAAGAGCACGTGTTAATAGGGAATTTTAGATAGGTATATTAAAAAATGTGTCATGGTGTATTTTAAGTTCTTAAGTTCCTTACTGAACAACAATTGAGAATTAATTATAAATATTTTTTATTCGATCAACCAGCTACATACACCAGTTTAGTTGCAGTTTTTTTTATATTTATATATACTTACTATTTAAAAAATGATCGCATCAATTTTTGACAATCGTACAATCGTCACTTTTTCTCATTTATGTTTGTTTGTTGCTTATGCAAATGTAATTTTTAAGTTAAAACGTGAGAATTTCGCAATTTTTAAAAAAATAAAAATTATCATAATGGCTATGTGATATATGTTAGCGTGAATTTTTTTATGCTCTAAGCATTTTTAAGATTAGTTTTAAAACTAAAAATTACAGTAATAACAATATTTTGCAACTTTTTAAAGATTTTACCTTGGGTTCATTTTCTACTCAAAGAAAAAAGCAGAGGTCACATCTTTTACATTTAATTGCCGCTTTAAAATAAAGCCTGTTTCGTTTCGATTCTACTCGAAAATCGCTGTAAGCTGCCTTTAAAGGGCATGGTTGAGCTTTTTCTGCCAGTTTGCGAATTAAAAGATTACTCCAAGTTTTTTTTTGCCGATATGCGATTGCGAATTTTCGGATCACTAAGTCTTTTTTCTGCACCAGCTTTAATGTTGATTTATCTGGTTATACTAATTTCCATTCTTCTTGTGTGATACGAATATTGAACAATTTAGGTGGACCTGAGTTAGTGTTGTAAAAGGTGATGATTTTCGATTATTTTAAGTAAAAGTATTCAAAAATTTTTAATTTAAGTAAAATAAGAGTAATAGTAATTTGTGATTTAATTTTATTTAAGTAAAGTAAAAGTAAGACCTATTTTTTAAAGTAAAAGTAAAAGTATAATAAAAGTAATTTTCAAACGGAGCAAAACGACCGTTTTTGGAGCTCCGGAGCCCCGTCTCAATGTTTTGTTGCTATAGTTCTATATAAATTTTCATTTTAACAAGTTTTTGGTCAAAATAAATGGTGTTTAGCGTGTTACGGCTTAAAAAACATTTTTTTTTTCTGCGACTCATTTTTCAACAAGCCCGTAGGAAATTGAGTCCTTGCAATTACTTAAATTTTACTTAAATTATTTGCTAGAAAATATCCGAGTAAGAGTAAAAGTAAAAGTAATTGAAATTTCAGAAGTCGAATAAAAGTAAAAGTAAAAGTAATCAAAAATCTCGTACTTTTATTAGATTAAGTAAAAGTGACTTTTTACAAAACTAACATGAGTATGAATATTTTTCTTTTAAAGTGTCCTCGTTTGAACTCGATTCTGTGGACCTACAGTTACTATCCATATTTTTTTTAAATTGAATACAGAAATACGAAAATACGAAAATAAGTTTATTACAGAGATTTTCTTACAAAAATAAAACAGCCGCAAGCTGTTTTAAAACTATTAAAATGATGTAAATTAACGTCATAAATTAAATTTTTTAAAAAATTTAGGGTAAAAAAAATTTCGCTTTTTGTCTTTTTTTCTTTTTTCTTTTTTTTTCTTTTTCCCCTGCCTCTCCCCCTTTTATTGCCCCTGCGTTTAAAAAAAGTTGCCCTCCCCCCGTTTTGAAATGGCCCCTGCCCATAAAACCCGGGGTAGTGCACACAGGTCTGCCTAATAGAAAAAAGTGTCCAATGCCTTGATGCTTAAAATTTTACAAAATGCTTTTTTTAAACCACCAATGGTCAAAAATTTCTCTTTAAACCCACTGAATAGTCCTAAAATATATTTTAAATCATTTTAAAGCTTAATTTATCAGCTTTCATTTTTATTGTAATGCTTAAAAAAATTTATATACCTGATAAAATATTGCCAATGGTCCATGTTTTAAAATTAAAAACAAAATTGTTCCTCTCCCATATGAAGTTCGAAAAGTCTATAATTTTGCCAAATATTACTAAAAAGTTCTTTATAACTGTGTTTAAATTAATTTTATAGAATTATCACCCCGAAATTTTTTTTTTGTACTACAATTGCCCCCCCCCCCCCCTTCAAAATGAAACCCTGGGTACGTCTCTTGCAAGATTATAGACTTTTTTAATTTTGAACAAGGACCATTTAGGCATTTTGTTATCAAGGTAAATAAATTTTTTGAAGCAATACAAAAAAAACGAAAGTTGATAAATTTAGTTTTAACACGATTTAGAATAAATTTTTAAAATATTTGGTAAGTTTGAACATTTTTTTTTAAATTTCGAACATGACCATTAAGGCATTTTGTTATCAGATAAATAAATTTTTTAAAGCATAAAAATAAAAAGGAAAGTTGATAAATTTAGCATTAACGCGATTTAAAATATATTTTGAAAATATATGGTAAGTTTAAAAAAATATTTTAATTTCGATGGGCGGTTTAAAAAAAACATTTTGTAAAATTTTAAGCATCAAGGCAATGGACACTTTTTCTATTAGGCAGACCTGTGTGCACTGCCCCCCGGGTTTTATTGGCAGGGGCAACTTTTTTAAACGCAGGGGCAATAAAACGGGGGGAAGGCAGGTGAGAAAGAGAAAAAAGAAAAAAAGAAAAAAAAACAAAAAAACAAAATTTAAGCAAAAATAGGTCTAAAATGGCTTAAACAGCATTAAAATAGGCTAAAAACCGCAAAAAATCAACGATGATGGCCTCAGAAAATGTGAAAAATAGAGCCATAATTTTTGGGTACTTTTTAATTTTTGAACGGGGGGCAATAAAACGGGGGTGGGCACAGCCACTAATATTTCGGGGGGCGAGGAATTTCCTGACCGAGCACAGGTCTGATTAGGCATATAAACAATGTCAAAGCAACAATAAAAACATAATTCTATAAAATTAATTTAAACACAGTTATAAAGAACTTTTTAGTAATATTTGGCAAGATTATAGACTTTTTGAACTTCATATGGGAGGGGTACCAATTTTTTTTTAATTTTAAAACATGGACCATTGGCAATATTTTATCAGGTATATAATTTTTTTAAGCATTACAATAAAACAAAAGCTGATAAATTAAGCTTTAAAGTGATTTAAAATATATTTTAGGAATATTCATTGGGTTTAAAGAGAAATTTTTGACCATTGGTGGTTTAAAAAAAGCATTTTGTAAAGTTTTGAACATCAAGGCAGTGAACACTTTTAGGCATCAAAAAATTTGTAAAAGCGATACAATAACAAAACAGAATTCTTTAAAATTAACTTAAATACAGTCTAAAAAACTTTCTAGTAATATTCGACAAGCATATAGACCATTTTTGGACTTCTCAGGAAAAGGGGAACAATTTTTTTTTTAAATTAAAACCTGAACCATTTCGGCATTTTGTTATCAAGTGGAGGTGAAAACTGATCTAAAACAATTACGTTGGGTTAATTTGCCAAATCGATTTTCGTGACACGTTTAGGATTTTGATTGAATTAATAAATGGTAATCATATTAAAAATAAGAAAAATATAAAATACCACGTAACGAAAAAAGTGATCAAAAAAATTAGTTGAACATCAAATGAAAATCATCAATTATCAGAATTTAAATAAAAGCAAAAAATCTATTTTATTTTTTCATAAAATTTAGTCGTTTGGGTGTTTGGTGTGTCATTTTAGTTTTCACCAAACTAAACTTAGTGTCTTTTATAATTTCAGTACTGCCAGTAGCGGGCATTGACGGTAGTGGGTACTGAAATTCTATGCGTCGAAATACTAAAATTCTATGCGTCGAAATACTGAAATTCCATGCGTCGAATACTAAAATTCTATGCGTCGAAATGGTTCCCGAAAATTTCGTCTTCTACATCTCGTCTTTTAACATCTCGTCTTCTACAACTCGTCTTCGGAAAACTCGTCTTTTAAACATCTCGTCTTCGGAAAACTCGTCTTTTGGATGCGATTTTGTAAACGCACTTTTCAAAAGACAAGTTTTTCTTATTTTTTGACTAAAACAATGTATTGAAAACCTTTTTTTTACCTAAGCCTAAGCAAAACCCAAAAATCAAGCAAAATTTTTATCATGATAAACTTTTATTTAATGATTTATTTAAAAAACTGAGAACCTAAGCCTAAGCAAAACCTAAAAATTAAGCAAAACCTTATCATGGTAAATTTGTATTTAATGATGCTTTTTAAACTTAAGAGTAAAAACCTTATTTTTTTTCCTAAGCCTAAGCAAAACCCAAAAATCAAGGAAATGTTTATCATTGGGGTGGAAACTCGCATTTTACAAAGTACGTTTACAAAATCGTATTCAAAAGACGAGTTTTCCGAAGACGAGATGTTTAAAAGACGAGTTTTCCGAAGACGAGATGTAGAAGACGATATGTTGAAAGACGAGATGTAGAAGACGAAATTTCCGGACACCGTCGAAATACTGAAATTCTATGCAACGAAATACTGAAAACTGATGTGTCGAAATACTGAAATTCGATGCGTCGAAAAACTATTGGTCTTGAAACGAAAATGTAAGCGTCGAAAAACGAAATTTAAGCGTCGAAAAACTAAATTTAAACGTCGAAAAACTAAATTTAAGTGTCGAAAAACTAAATTTAAGCGTCGAAAAACTAAATATTAAGCGTCGTTAAAAATTAAGAATAAAAACACTTAACAGACGATGGTAATCATATTAAAAATAAGAAAAATATAAAATACCACGTAACGAAAAAAGTGATCAAAAAAATTAGTTGAACATCAAATGAAAATAATCAATTATCAAAATTGAAATGAACGCAAAAAATCTATTTTATTTTTTCATAAAATTTAGTCATTTGGGTGTTTGGTGTGTCATTGTAGTTTTCACCAAACTTAACTTAGTGCCTTTTATAATTTCAGTACTGCCAGTAGCGGGCAATGACGGTAGTGGGTACTGAAATTTTATGCGTCGAAATACTAAAATTATATGCGTCGAAATACTGAAATTCCATGCGTCGAATACTAAAATTCTATGCGTCGAAATACTGAAATTCCATGCGTCGAAATACTGAAATTTGATGCGTCGAAATACTGAAATTCGATGCGTCGAAAAACACTATTGGTCTTGAAACGAAATGTAAGCGTCGAAAAACGAAATTTAAGCGTCGAAAAACTAAATTTAAGCGTCGAAAAACTAAATTTAAGTGTCGAAAAACTAAATTTAAGCGTCGAAAAACTAAATATTAAGCGTCGTTAAAAATTAAGAATAAAAACACTAAACAGAACGTAAACAAAAGTCAAATAAAATAAAATCAAAATTTAAAATCAAAGTCAGTTTATTTTGAAAATAATTTGACTTAAAATTTTAAAATCCCTTACAGTTTCAAACAAACACAAAAACAGTATAATGATGGGGCTTTTCGTAAAAATAAAAAGGTTTAAAATGAAGATGGATAAATGTAGTTGATAAACTTTTGTGTGATTTGAATTAGCATAAAACAAATGACGCGGTATAACATTTGCTTTTTAAAAGTTTTTTTGTATTTTTGTATTTTTTCTTTTAATTTTACAATCTACTTTTTATACTTGAACTTTTATGTAGCGATTATCTTTCTTTATAAAAAAAAGTAAGCTAAAACAATTTAAACAGTATACAGGTTTAACAAACAGCTAATTCCTAGCTTCACTGCTGATAGTATTCGTAGAATTATTTTTTTTACAACGTATACGGGCTTAAATTTTGCTACAAATGATTCTAAAAGTCGTTTATTCGAACTCCAATAAAGTTAGTTGCTGTTTTGCAGTAAGTATTAATTTTATGATTTTGTGGAAACACTGGATTGTCAATTTATTGTCTTATTAGTTGTTTTATGTATTGTGTATTTTCTTATGACTTTTTGAAGAAAAGTATACGGAACTATAAAACAATTAGAATTATTGTTACATTTAAAATTAAAGGACGATAGTCTAAACTACTAATAGAAAAATTTGGATGAAACTTTGCAGAAAAAAGCTTACGTAACCCAAAGCATTAAATTTTAAACTGTTTTGATTCCGACAAGTAAAAAAATAACACTATTTTTAAGAAAGAAAGTAAGCAAGAGTGGATTTTTTTATTTCGTGTATTGTATGTTTTACAATCATTGGACTAATTTATTTAGTAATTTACTTTACATTTAATACAGAACTTAATAAAGCATAAAACATAAGCTTTAGGCTACCTAATTTTTGTTTCTACAATATATATTATTAAAACTAATCTGTTCTATGACTAACTGCTAATTGGTGTCTTAACCTGTTCCCGTAATTGCCTTTTCCTCGGTTACAGCCGTGAAACCTTCGTGTGACCTATGTCATACTTCCCATCATTTAGAAAAAACTCAAAAGCTGCATATTTTCAAATCGGTATAAAATGTAAACGATGTTCACTGCGACTATCACTTACAATCTCTGAAAAATCTAAAGTTAAAATAAAATAGTAACATTATATCTTTATAATTTATATTTATATATAATCTGTAATATAAAAAATCAACTATAGGCAACTAAAATTTAGCTGACCTCGATAATTTCAGAATTGAATCGACTATTTAACAATAAAACTATTCAAAATTTTCAACGAAAACGGTTTAATAATAAAGATCAAAACCCATATTTTAATAATTATTTATCAAATTGCTTAATTTGGAACCCAAATGCAAATTTTTAAGGGATAAAGTTGGTTATTTTTTTGTAAAAAGCTGGATTAAAAAAATCAGTGTTCTTATTTTTTGTTTTTTAAAACACGTCATAACCGAACAATTTCAATCGGTCTGCTCATTGTCTGCATTCTGATTTTCGCGGTCAGCCAGAAGAAATTTAACCATAAGGCAAATGATGGTGGACTCGGTACTTTTTAAAACTGGACATAGCAAAACAATACTTAATATGTAGGTTACCGGAAATAAAGGAATAGTTATAAAAAATATTTTATTGACGATTCGTAGTTAAACCGCTCATCGTGTTAAGGTCGGTTCATACTTATGACAAAACGTCCTTTGGACAATTTTATAAAAGCCAAAACGTCGTTTGGACTTTTGCCTTTGGTCGAAATATGAACGCTACTTAGAATTTGCCTTTTGGACAAAATCCAAAGGGAAAAATCCAAAGGACAAATGTATGAATACGTTGTCCTTTGGACTTTTCCCTTTGGACTTTTCCCTTTGGATTTTGTCCTTTGGACAAAGTCTAAAGAACAAAAGTCCTTTGGACTTTGTCCAAAGGACGTTTTCTCATAAGTGACATAGCACGAAATTTACTGTAATTAAACCATGATGTGCAGCAGTGTTATACAAAATATGAAGTAACTAAATTTTTGTCGTAAAGTGAAAGTTATGTACTTACGCTGTGGAAATGCGCTTAAAAAATAAAATTAAAATATATGAAACTATATGGTTTAAGTTACCCTGGTTTTTTTTTAAAAAAAATAAATTTTTATTGTTGAAATCCACTTGTGATTTAGAGTTTTACATACATTTTGTTTATATTATTTATATTACCAACAACTCATTGATTTACAATTAAAATCCCGTATTTTAGATATAATAAAGGTTTATTCATCCATTCTATTTTTCGTTATTTAATTTGTAGGCGAATAAATTCTTGCTGACCTCGATAATTATAATGAATTGACTATATAACAACAAAACCATTTAAAATTTTTAACGAAAGCAGTTTAATAATACAGATTCTTATTTGAATAATTATTTATCAAATTACTTAATTTAAAACCCCGATTCAAATTTTTAAGGACTAAAGTTGGTTAATTTTTGTATATTTTGTAAAAGGTTGTTTTAAAAAAAATTCTGCGTTCTTTTTGTTTTTTTAAAAAAATCGTCATAACCGCAGAATTTTAATTGGTCTGCATATTAATTTTCGACGTCCGCCAGATATAATTCAACAGGCCTTATTAATTGTGGAAGAAATAAAGAAAATTGAAAAAGAAAATCAGATAACAGAATTAATATCATACTAAGCATAGTTTATGCATAGTTTAATTTCTGTTTTCATCATTTCATTGTGTTTATTTTTTCTTTTTCTATTTTTTTTTTTTTTTTTTTTTTTTCATCAACAACATCAAATCTGCGACTTAATTGCCGCCAATATGAATCACAATTGTAACTAATCATCAATGAACATAGCTATCTGATATGACTTTAAAGGCTCAAAAAGAGCGCTTATTTAAGTCAGTTCCAAAACTCTTCTTGAATGCATCCAAAGAATCGACAGTTACTTGAGATGGGAGTAGATTGTTCCAAGGTGTAACAACCCTATTTGCAAAAGAAAATTTCCTTGCATTAATTCGGCAGTCTTCCATTGCCAATTTAAATGGATGACCACGGGTGGGCTGCAGGTTAAACTTAAAAAAATCATTGGTTTGCAAATTGTTTAAGCAATGTATAATTTTAAAGCACTCATATAAATCAATTTTGTCTCTTCGATCTTTTAATCTTTCTAAACCTAGGTAATTCAGTCTATGTTCATAACCAACAGGTAACAACTTGCATTTATAAAACAAACGCCTAGTGAAATTTTGTTGCACTTTTTCCAAAATGTTTATATCCTTTTGTAAATAAGGGTTCCAAACTGCACTAGCATACTCCAGAATTGGTCTAACATAGGACTTATATGCTCTGAGAAAATTATTTCTAGAGTTTGAGTTGAATGTTCTAAAAATTAGTGATGTCACTCTCATAGCTTTTTTTGCTGTGATTTCACAGTGTTTAGAGAATTTCAGATCATGGGATATATAAACACCTAGGTCACGCACCAATTCTGTAGTTGCAAGTACATTATTACCAAGCTTATATTTACAAATTAACTCTTTGCTATGATTTCGAATATGAAGAACTTCACATTTGTGATTAGATAACTGCAGTTGCCAGTCTTGTGACCAGCTGTGTATTCTATCTAAATCTTGCTGAAGTCTCAAGGTTTGAATGTGGTAATCTTTAGATGAAGATTTTACAAACAACTTTATATCATCTGCAAAGAGTCTAATTTGTGAGAACTTAACACAATCAACAATATCTTTTGTGGCCGCGGCGACGAGCGCGAAGCGGCTGCGTCTTAATATTGTTCTTATAAAAATAAATAGGAACATGGGTTTCTAACCCATAAATAACTCCAGGTTGTTTAAAAAATCGAGCTAATTCTAATCTACACGAAATGCAATATGGAATGCGACTGGTATAACCGCGAAATATAACGGAATTTAAAAAATTTGGAAAAATTCAAAATTAACTAAAAAATAAATAAAACTCAAACTTTTTTTACTATAGTTCGATAAAAAATGCTATACTTGCTGTCTATGGAAAACAACAATAATTAAAAAGTCTGACAATGCAACTATCTAATCTACACATATTTTAAAAAAACTAACTGAAAACTATTATTGGATCATCGTCATTGCCTAAACTTGATTGCCAACTGCAAGTAGTGAAATAGACAACTGGAATCAGAAGGAACACCCATCGAAGCACTTAATGGACTAGTGGATCAGCAAACGACTTTTCTTTTTTTTTCTTCGGAAAACACCATTGAATACTAAACAACTTATTCAAATGCTACTCTCCAGGCTGGATCCTCATGAAGCTTATCCGAATTATTTATGCCATCGTGGTTAAAAACTACTTTATAAACAATACTTAATTTGTAATTATTTATAACATATATCTAACAAATAATATAATACTAAGGCAATATAATATAAAATTCATCTACAAAATAAAAGTCTATATATATATAAATTTCTATATTTTTTTTATCTCTACCTAGTTTTCAAACAAATTATTTAACTATAGCCAAAAATACCCGTTTGTCGTTTTCTCTGTCATACTTTTACTATTTAAAATAAACCAACAGCTGGCAGCTATTAAGCCCACATACAAAATTAAAACAATAATTTCCACTAATCTTCTTCCAGGGGCCGTCTTTTATGCACATTTTTCAACATATATTCCTCTCTAGTCAAAAGTTTAACTAATAACACTTTATTTATGTAATATAAAAGTAGTTCACACTAGCATACTAACTATAACCCAAAGTACAAGTTCTATATTTTTCTGGTAATCCTTGCACTAATATCAGCCTTCCCTTTCCAGGTATATTTATCCCAACTTTCTCCAGTCAACACACGCCTTCTAAACTATTCTATCTAAAATAAAATTATACACACAAAATGTAACCCTGGGTTAAGCTTGGGGTTTATTGGGTTTAGGCTTTTTTCGTTGCACGCTGGGCGTGTTGGCCATGTCATTGTATGTTTTGGCTTATTTAAACAATATTTAAACAATCCGTTGGCTAATCGCTTGGTCTATGCTGTCGCTGTTTTTTTTTTTAGCATGGCTATTATTAATTTCTAATTCATTAGGTCTTGTCGGGCCTTGGGCATGCTACCCTTTCAGTGTATTTCTCTTTTAAATTTTATGATTGTCTTTGTTTGTAAGTTCACAAGTTATACCTGGTTTTGTTTTGTTATATTATAAATCTTATAACTGTTGTAGTTTTTATTAATAAAATTAATATTGTGTTACACCAGTCGTCTGCAAAAGGATGACTGATATATATAAAAAACAAAATTTTCCAATCTAATACCCCATTTATGCAAATGGGGACCCCTCAATCTAATCTCAGGCACCATTCGGTTCCTGAAGCTCAAGCTAATCGCAGGGCACCCTACGGTCCCTGCAACTCACTCAATTTTGTACATTGTACAAAATAACTTAATAATAATTAATAATAAAATACAAATTATAATAATTTAAATCAAATTATACTATACTTTAAATTATGTAACGTTTTTCGTCAACTGTAAATATTAGCAACTATTAAAAAATAATAATTTTTATACAATCCTAGTAACATGCTTAATGTTTAAATTGCTAAAATTAATCATAAACCTATATTACAAAAGTATACCTAACAAAATTCAATAGCAAAACTTAGTTTGGTTTAAGTAGGTTTCAAATTTTTTGTTATACTCCCAAATAATCAATAGTCTTTATTATTTTTATCCAAAAATTAAAAATAATACAGTGTTACTAAAATACAAAACCTATTTAAATTGTTAATAATATTGTAACAAACCAAGTAAATATCCAAATTATCATATTTTATCAATATCCCCAAATTTCCTTCCATATACAATAGCATACCACAATCTTCATGGTCAGTTTGTCTTCTTAGCAGTAATTTCCCAATAAAATCTAAAATAATCCTAAGCTGTAACAAATTAAATTAATATTATAAAGCACAATTCAGGAAAGCAAATATAAAAGGTTGTCTCTCAAATCTCTCAAAAACATCTCACATCTTTTAAATATAAATGTAAAGAAAATTCTTTTTTCTGGCACAACCCTTCCCTCCCCCGACTTTGGAGGGTAGGGGCTATCATACCTCCCATCATAAACTTTATTCAACCGCTCCCTCCCCCGACTTTGGAGGGTAGGGGCTATCATACCTCCCATCATAAACTTTATTCAACCCCTCCCTCCCCCTACTTTGGAGGGTAAGGGGTATCATACCTCCCATCATAATCTTTATTCAACCCCTCCCTCCCCCGGGCCCCAACCTTTACCCACCCGTCCCTCCCCCGACTTTGGAGGGTAGGGGCTATCATACCTCCCATCATAAACTTTATTCAACCCCTCCCTCCCTCCCCCTACTTTGTAGGGTTAGGGGTATCATACCTCCCATCATAATCTTTATTCAATCCCTCCCTCCCCCTACTTTACTTCGGAGGGTAGGGGATATCATACCTCCCATCATAAACTTTATTCAACCCCCCATCCCCCTATTTTCTAAAGTAAGGCGTACTATACCTTCCATCATAAACCTTGTTATGGTGCCTATCTATATAGTAGGGGGTGGGGTATACCTCCACCCCGATCTGGAAGGCTGCCTACATATCAGGGACGTAGCCAGGGGGGGGGGGCGGCCGCCCCCCCCCCCCGAAAAGGTCGGACAGGAGGAAAAATAAGGATAGTGGTTGGGCGGGGGGGGGGGTCGGCCGCCCCCCCCCCCCCCGAAATGGTCGCCAGATAGTAAAATTTTGGGGTTTTCAGAGGCTAAAAATTCAAAATTTTCTAGCGCCTCACTAATCGCTCGGCGCCAAACTTTAAAATAATTTTAGTACCCCAATGGACCCCCAAAAACCAAAAATTTGTTCACTTTCTATAGTATACATACATATATATCTCGTTATTTATGCTGCCTGATGCTAATGTTATTTCAAAGTTAGTACAATAATTTTTATAAGTAATAAGTACTACACAGAAAGCAAAACAAACAATCATATTGATTATTTATGTACCTCTCCCCTCCTAAAGTTTCCTGCCGCTTATAGCATTGGCTCAGTTTTTTTAATACATATGTATTTGGTAAACAACGTGTATGCACCTAAATCTAGGAAACTGTTTACATATGTATTTATGTATTTACATCAGGTATATATTTTGTTCTAAAGATCAAGTAAAATCAAACTTTAACCCCATGTTATTTTAATAATGTAAAAAGGTTCAAAGCCTAAAAGTCATTGCATAATTAAATTATAAACTTATAATACATATCCAAAGTAACCACCACCACTGCCACAGACAGTATGTTGTTAATAAAAATATAGCCAAAATCCTCTATCCTAATCGATCAACTTTTTCTTACTCAAAACACACACCCGCTATATACAAAACAAATAAACAAGGTAAATCTTAAATCTAAAAAGTATATGATATACCACATTTATTTTATAGTAAAAATCGCCTTAAGCCTTAACGGCTATTTTAAAGCCTTAACGAATGTAATTAATGGTAATAGTATAAAAACCGCATAATATTTCTCAGTATCTCGATAAATCCTCATCGACAACTGTAAACCTACCGTCAACCGTCTAATTGAAAATATCAATGTGCAACATTTTGTATTAAATATAAGTACTTTAGTATTTAGCTAATAGCTTTTTTCTTCTAAATTTATTTTATCGTGTAAAAAACCTAAAATAGTAAAAATAGTGGTTTGCTGTTTCATAATTTTGCCGCTGCTTTATCTTTTCGCATATTAAATACAATTTTCTTATCGTCAATCATATAATATAAACACATTATAGATAAGCCGTTCATTTTTTATATACCAAACCATAGCATTTTATCCCGTGTTTGCTAATAAAATGTAATGCTAATAAAATGAATAGTATTGTCCCCCCCTCCTAATGCGACTACGGCAATGCAAGTAGGTGTATGAGGCTGCTGCGGTCTGGGTTATTAACGCTATATCTTCTAATATATTATAATTTTAGTAAACAAAATATAGTATAACTAATATGCT
Organism: Microlaimidae sp. YZB2_3; assembly: GCA_030248175.1. Classification (NCBI taxonomy): domain Eukaryota; kingdom Metazoa; phylum Nematoda; class Chromadorea; order Desmodorida; family Microlaimidae; species Microlaimidae sp. YZB2_3. The sequence goes on from JASAMX010032734.1 coordinate 17,183, forward strand.
TACATATCATGATAAATAAAGCTAATTTTAATACTCAAAAAAGCACTTTTTAGCTTCAAGGTGTCCTCTAAGTTAAAAATTAAGCTATCTACTTAACTTTATAAAAAAATTTTTATTTTTTTTAGAAAAAAAAATTTTTTTAAATATGCAGCCTGGTTATCAATATGTATATACACAAGCTCTCAAAAACTGTTAAAAGCACCAACCCTATAAAATTTATCCAGCACAACCATGTTCCCACAAAATTATTCCACATACTAAAGCTTCTGTGTTTTTCAGATGAGGGTTTATACCCCCTTATATAAAGAACTACTCTCTACAGCGGCTTCATAAGTATCTTTCTCTTAAATATACTCTCCCGGTTAAACTTAGTATATGTACAAAACTTAAATTACTTTTAATTAAATTAGCTTACCAAACAACAGTCTTTTCATTTTCTTTATTGTAACAATAACCATAGATCATAACAGGTATGGCCTTCTTAGGCATCCAATATACTAGGTAAAATAAAAACAACTGTAATTATTAGCCAAGGCCCCATAATATAAGTATAAAATTATAATATAAATTACACACAAATAACTATTAAAATAAAAAATCCAAAGCATAAATAGACATAATAAAATACAAAAAACCTATTCATCCACTACCTAAACAAAACTTATTTCAACAACACCCCCCCCAAAAAAAAATTAAAAATGTAAATTTAAAACTTGGCAATAGCCAAGGGCCAATGCACCTTAAATGTTTCATCCAGAGCTCAAGCAATCCTTATTTTCCAGTCCAGCAATCTTTATTTTCCAGTCCAAAGTCCAAATCATGACTTCAACTAGTTTTCAAAAAATCTGTAATGCTAAAAATATAATATAATAAACTGTTTAATTGGGCTATTTTAAAAGAACTGATCACTAATTATTAAATAGACGGTGAAAACCATTATTATAATAAGTTTCATATTATATATTCACTCAACTAATTAATAAAACAATAAATATTTATAATTTACGTTTAACTATATATAAAAACAAAAATAATTATTTTTAAATAGCTTATGTAATAATAATAGAGATAAATTAATTAACAAATGAGTTATGTTCTTGTTCAATGTTTATTCTTAAATGTTTAACCATATTAACTGCTAGCAAAGATATAAATGTATTTATATATATACAAGCGTATGTGAAACATTAACAATATGGATAGCGAAATAAATAAAAAATTTTTGTAAACGCAAAACGTACACTCTCTAAAGATCCAAGCAATAAAAATAGCAAATATACGAAAAATTTGCATAAAGGTATTCATATATAATAAAAAGAGTCAGAGTTTTTATAATCTTGTCGACATTGAGCTATTGTTCTGTTAATCAAATACAAATAAGAACAAAATGAATCACAATACACAGAGAAGAGGTAGTTACTATGAACTACTATATAATCAACAAACGTAACTAGAAAAGTAAAAGAAATCACAGACATTTTCTTCTATTGTATACTCACTTATTATGGCATAACATCAGAAAAAAAGTCAAAAGAAAAACGAATAGTCTGTTAAATCCCAAATCAACTTTAATCGAAAATTATTTATCATTTGTCCGATGAGTATGTCGATTAAGCCACCATCAAAAAGAAGCAAGAAAGTATCAACAAAGGGAATCGAAACTTTAACCAGCTCCGTTAAGAAATTACAAGTACAAAGAGACGAAAAAAAAGCCTTGGAAGCCATGGATGTTACACCTGGATTGGCCAGCTTTTTGAAAAATGCTTTGGAAACACAGACAAAATCACTCAATGACAACATTAACAAAAAATTAGTAAGTTAACATTTTTTAAACTTTTTTAGTTTTAAAAAGCATTTAAATACTTGCATTATTTTATTTAACCACAACCCAACAATAATCTTGAAAATTGTGGCCTAATTTCTTATATTGTTTGCCCTTCCCTATTTTCAAAACAGTCAAGTTTTCTTCAGTATATATCATATTTAGATATAAGTATAAATCAAAAAAGCCACCCAAAACAAAATCCATGTGCAACAACTAACGCTTATGCTTCTAAAATTGATATATAATATAACGTTAATAAATATATAACACTGCCCCTTAAAACTCAAAAAATTTTATATCTTGTTATCTTATTAGCTAAACTTAATGTCAACAAAAAAAACTTTAAAAATTAAAACAATATATAAATTTTATTGCTTTAATTATAACTATTTGCAAAATAAACGCAAATCAGGGCGATATTCTATATAGTACATCAAAACAAACAAGTCAGCACTATAAAAAATTTAATTTAAAAAAAATTTTTTTTTCACCACTTAGGTTAGGATCCTGTTTTGTTTTTTTTTGGGCTGTTTTGATTATATAATTACAGTATACTATTTAGGCTGAAAGTGAACCCCGAATTAAAAAAAACGAGGAAGACATCAGCCGACATGACGATGAAATAAAGGAGCTGCGCAGAGAACACCACCTACACGTAGAAAAAACCAAAATAGAGGAAAATAATCGTTCTATCATGCTATACAATCACAATCTTACCAAGGTATTTTTTTCAATTACAATATATATATTATTACTATATTAATTCGAGATACAATTACTCAGCTTATCTAGTCATTTAATTTATAAACCAAACCTAAATAGGTAACTACAATCCCATCTTATACTTCCTTTGCTAAAGCCCTAACTATTAAAGTAAATAATCTGGAGAGCAGTGCTCTTACAACTGAGTAACACAAAAACTTAAACTTAAACAAAACAAGCAGCTCTATAAATGTATTTTCATATTTATATTTAATTTATTTAAGGTGATTATAATTCAATTTGGAAAATTATGTACAGAATAAATACCAGCTATTATAATACCAGTATTATACAACTACTGCGTAGAAATCAATTAGTTAAATATAAAACATATTAAAAATAAAAAAATATTATAGGAAGAATTAAAAAATCCGCAAAAATGTAAAGAAGAAGCGGCCAAAGCTTTTTTACTGACAGGAATAGACCTACTTAATGGACCATTCAAATTTGTTGGTGCAAGGGCTTTCATTAGTCCAAAATACAAAGGCAACAGATTACCAGGCATCAAGGTTTGTAAATCCCCCTTTAATTATGTCATCCCACTAAACAATATAGCAAAACTAGTCACAAGGGACATTCTATAATCTTAGTCTTACCTACGTTTAAATCACAGTAATATAAATAAGGCCATTGTAACGCCCTTTACCTTAGTTTTGTAAATAAATAAGTCAAACATATTTTTTAAATGGTCAATATATTAACCACATTGCACCAACATTTAAATTTTTTTTAATAATAATAATATAATAAAAACTGTTTATTTAATATCCAAAAACAGTATTCATTTCAGATTAAAAAATCACTACTTTTTATTTAAAAAAAAATACTTTTTTCAAGCTCCACTATTTTTTATTTTAGCTAATTTTTGCTGAAAATGATATATTCCAACTTCTGCTGAATCAAGGGATAATTCAAGCTCTGCGAGAAAAGGTGAGAGATGGCCCCACCGCTGACATCTCAACCAACCTAGACAACAATCCAGTGGAAGAAATGGATCAAGGTCCGTCTACGTCCACTGTATACTCATCTAATAAAGCAAAATACACCCTAGAGCGATGTCTAACAAAACTTCAAAACCAGCAACAACAGTGGACGCGCGAGGTATTTCACTTTGAAAACAAAGATTAAATAACAATTTATACTGAGCAATACAAACAAAATTTAAAAACACGCCAAAACAGTCATCAATTTAAAATTAAAGTATAAAAATGCTGAAAATATAATTAATAAACTCTTAAGCTACATTATACGATTTTTATTCGAATATTAAAGTAATTTTAGATATAAATTCTAAAACTATAAACAAGGCCAAAAACGCAACTTAGATTAAGTAAAATTACTTACTTTTAAAAAAATCCATTGGTGTGGGTAAGTGTGGACTGTTGATAATTTAGCAATAAATCTTTCTTATGGGGCAATCAGCCGTTATTTCAGTGCATCTCCAACGTTTTCTGTTCTCCACTAAAAAATAATTAATCAAAAGTTAAAAACTTAGTTAGGTAACTGTTTATGGTAAATATAATAAAATACTAAATCATAAAATATATTAATTAGTAGTAAGTATAATTTATTTTAGATATTTTTATATTTTTTAAATATAAAACTCATTCAGAAATATTATAAGCTTGTTATTTTATTATCTATGCCATCATAGCATATTAGGTAAGAAATTTGGTGTAAATTAAACAGGTATAGGGTATCTACTTAATTTCTGCCAGGCCTTAATTTCGTCCACCAATTTAGGGTGTTAAAAATTGTTTTTTTTAAATACAAAAGAACTAGCACAAAAGTTACTGGATTAATGTTGAATAGTGTTTTTGCAAAAGATTTTTATTTTTGTTATTCTGCATTATCAACATTTTCATACAAAAAGTTAACTTTTTGCCGTTCTCTTAATTTTTGCTTAGTGTTTAAACTGCATTAAATTTAGAACGAAGCACAATATAACCTTAAAATATCTCCTATTTAAGGCTCTAAGTTGTTAATTTTTATGTTTTGATTATTTTTTTTCTACAAAATCACTTGCAACGTGTTTAACTAACTGCGCATTTTAAGATTCCGTTAATTTCGGCCACCTTAAAATTTAGGTAAAGAACCTGCCATTTTTTACTGTTTTTAAATATCATTGTACTACCATACTTATAAATTTTTTTTTTTTGCTTGTTTTATTTTTTTTTTACGTTTTTTAAGCCAAAAACAAAAATTCAACAAAAAACATAGGTTATTAAAACCTTTTTAAAGGTTTTGACATAATTATATTAAGTCTTGCTAATAACTATTATATTAAGTTTGCAAACGGAAAAATTAAGCTATATGTACTAAGAACAACAACACCTAACGATAAATTTGCAACCTTTAAAAAATTTTTATTGTTCAGTTTGGCAATAACTATAGCCAGTTTTTTTTCTGGGTGGCCAAAGTTAATGGCTCGCGCCTTTATTTCGGCCACTATGAAGGGAACTTTGAGCCTCTACTTACCTTTTAATGTGGCAGAAAATTAAAAATTTTGCACTGGAAAAACAAAAATAGCTATCGTTTAATTTTTAGACCAAGCTTTGGATCTATTGGAAAAACCTCAAGGCGCTTATCCAAAGAAATAAAAAAGGTGGTCGAAATTAAGCCAGTTGCCCTAAATAAATAAATACATAAAATCAAAAAAGTAGCTAAATTTGCTTACCTATTATAGCTGGTAAAGGCCATGAAGAACAGCAAAACAAATCAGGAAGTTAAGATGGCTGGCCTGGCTGACATCAAGCTAAATGGAAAAACGATCAAATATAACAAAATATTGGAAAACAATGAACTGAAAGCATTCGCCCCCAGCCGAAAACAGCCAAAGATGTGATATACTTATACTATACACATAACCAAATAGTATTAAGAACATCGAATTAGAATTTTTTTTAATGATTTACTAAAAATAAAAAAGGTACAGATCTTTTTCTATCAAAAAGCTTCTAAATTTTGCAAAATAGGTATTAAAATATAAACGAAACCTAATCTAATTAATTTTAAATACTAAATAATTTAAATGGCTAGGTTTTTCTAATTATTGGTCAAAATGCAAAGCGCGTTTGAGTGTGTTTCCTTTTTTTTCTAGTACTTTTCAATATATGCATAAAAAAGGGGTAAGCGCGCGTCCTAAGTGGATATCTACTCTCAGCTAGCGCAAGTTATACATACACATGGCCCAGCATCACTTTTTTTTTGTAATTCATAGGTGTGTGGTGCTATTAGTAATATGGAATTAAGGTACAAAAACAGTATAAGGTACATTTTAAACGTAAAATTAAAAAAAAAATATATTATTTCCGTTCTCTCTTAAAAAAAATCATAAAAGTTAAAGAAAATTCATACTGGTGCTACATAAATTGATCTTAAGTATATAAAATTTAACCTTTAGTCGTCTCTGTTAAATATGGCCAGCTAACACGCGCGGCTACAAGCTAAGCATCACTAATACCTTCTCATGTAAAAAGGTGTATAAGCGCGTCCAAGGTTGTATTCTTTTGCTTGAACTACCTTAAACGCAGATTATTTTTATTTTTTACACCATTTTTTTTTTCAAACATTACCGGGTGCACACAGGCACCTATAGCCCCCATATGCCGAACGGCAAAAGTCAAGGAATACTGAAACCAATAAATACTTTAAATGTTTATTTTTTTTGTATTAGTCAAAATAAAGCACGGTTTAATATTCTAAAAATTTCCTATCTAAATTTAATTAGAGGCCAACAAAACTGACTACGTATACAAAATAATAATGGTCAATATTACAGGCAATCTTTACAAATTGGCATACTCGAGTTAATAATAATTTTACATTTTTACAGGCTTTTTAACATACTTGTTAGCAAAAATCAATTTTTTATACATATGGTATTTGGTTTTTCTAATATGTTCTAAATTAATAAAGTATTTCTGCTTAAAAACTAGTGTTTACAAACCATTTAACCAATTTACACATAAAAAATATTGAATAAAACACAGAAATACGAAGGGGCAAGAAAGGGAAATATTGTACTTAAACAAAATATCTAGGTAATAAATTAAACGCAACGTATTTAAGCGTTCTTTATTCCTCCCACAAACAATCGAGCTATATAATGTGTTCGCGTTGTCTCGTCTTTCTCCCTTTGCTCTTTTCATTGCATGCACATATCTTTAGTACGTGTAAATCAATAACAAAGCCCTTTCTACGCTAGGGTATCGCTCTTATATAACCAGGTGTATCTCGTATTACTCTCAATAAACACAACTAACCTAGGTTTGCTATTTCGAAAGCAGTATAAATTTATTATACTATTAAACCTTAACTAAAATCATACACGTTTTAACAAAACATTATTATGCACTAAGTGATCGAAAAACAATAGAAAAAAAATAATTTGTAGGAGCGACACCATACAAAAAGTAACTAAGCTTAAAGTAAAATTCTGCTGTACGTAAAACACAGCTAAAAATTATGATCGAACATATTATGTTTAGGGACATTCGTTGGCTTGGCACGTTGCCAAATCCGCTTTCTGCACGTACTGTTCACAACCACGAAACTCAATGTTTTTTCATAATCACAAGCAACTATCTACACTAATATCTTTTAAAAGAACAAAAAGCTTACAACTGACAAGGGAAACAGACCGATAAAATAAATATGAATGTTGAAAACTTAAAATTTAAACAACTTACTTTATAATTGCTTTCGAAGCAAATTTTTGCCATAAAAATAAATCCATTTAGCAGTTTTTCGGCGTGTACGAATTTCGTAATTATATTAATTTAAAATTAATTAAAGGCATAAATTTTATTATAAAAAAAAATTAAAAAAAGAACGTAAGACAGCAATCAGGGTTGCCAGGTCTAAAAATGAAAAAGGGGCTATTTTTCGGACAAAAAGGGGCAAAAGGGGCTATCGAAATTGTCGAAAAATGCCAAAATTTGAAAAAAGGGGCTATTTTTGGAGTAAAAAGGGGCTATTTTTAAAAACTATCGATTTTTGTTAAATAAAGGCAAAAATATAGATTACACACATATTTCATTGTTTTTTAAACTATTTAAAGCAGTATTTAAGCAATTCAAATGGTTATAACTTCAATATTAATTAATTAAACACAATAAAAATATTTTTATTGCATAAAAACACATTTTTAAATTGAACATTTCAAATTTAAAGAACTCTTTTATAAACTATTTTTTTTGAATTTAACCAAAATTTTAACCAAAACCAAAACCAAAACCAAAATTTAACCAAAAAAAAAATTTTAAATTTGAAAATTTTGGGCAGCATAACAGCTTAACAGCTGCGATTGCCCCGATCGCAGCCACTCTATAGGTTCTAATTTAATACTAAAACAATTTTTTAATAAACATAAAACCAATAAATTTTTCATTAGGGTAAAAATTTTAAAAAAAGCTGCTGGGGTACAAATTTTTAATTAATTTTTAATCTTGCAAATTCTAAGCAGCAAAACACTTTTAAATTTAAAATATTGTTTTAATTATTACAAGTCAGTTTTCATGCCACAAATCACAAACAATTAAAAAAAATGCAACATCAAAAAAATAATAAATAACAAGTTAGAGTTTTAGAGTTATTAACGGTTTTTGGCGGTCCGGCGGTGTGGGTTTTACCCCATTGATTTTCGTCCGTCCGCTCAGTCGATGTGGGTTTTACCCCTCCCCAAAAGCCAAATGTACGTTATTCTGAAAGATCTTAGCAAAACTTAAAAATTATTATGATAAATTTTTATTTTTATTATTTAATGTTGTATTTTTTGAAACAAATTGTAAAATAAAAAAACCGCCACTTGCTTTTAAATTTATAATTATTGGAAATTTGTATAAATGAATTTAAACAAAAATGATAATGTTACATTTTATTTAACAAACTGAGACAGCCATTACATCAATAGATTGGAAAAATAAAGCGAAGTTTTGCGCAGAGCGAAACGATATCTGATAGTGAAGGAAAGCGAAGCGAAGATTAGAAAAGACAATAAAAAAGTAAAAAAAATCTTTGAAACAAAAAAAAAACAGTGAATTTCCAGCAGCAGCATGAATAATAGTACTAAACAACCATTTAAAAGTGTACAATATCACCAGCAGTGATCATTTTCTCAAAGATTTTGGACAATTTTCGTTGTTTTTTTTATTTTTGAAGCTGACCCAAAAAGGGGCCATAAAAGGGGCTATTTTTGGGAGACGGGGCTAAAAAAGGGGCTAAGGGCTATTTTCAAATTTTAGGGGCTATCGGCCCAAAAAAGGGGCTAAAAATAGCCCCAAAGGGGCTAACCTGGCAACCCTGACAGCAATAAATAAACGCACGACCTACTCTACTTCACCAAGAAAAAAAGGCAAACACTAAATTCCGCCGACTCCGACTCCGCCTTAGATTTCTGCAAATTATATATATATGTGCAGGTCAAGCGGAAGCAACAGAAACTCGAACAAAATAAACAAACTTAAATGATTTTTGAAACATGTAAATTTTTAAAAAAGCAATAATTTTTAAGTAAATTACGCTATAAAAAACTTTAAATTAATCTTAAAAACCATAAAATTAGCGAATCTAAAATGGAAATCTAAATAAATTATATACGAGAAATCGATAAACTTCCTATTATTATTTTAGTACAAGAACATGACTTATATTTACTTTTTAAGCTTAAAAAAAGCTTTAAAGCTGTCGAAAAGCCGATTAAGATAGTGTCTAAAAAAAAGATATATATATATATATTTATTTATTTTGGAAGATATTTTGTCGAAAAAATTCTTTCCAGATACCAAATGGTTTTTAAAAAAGCTGTTAAAAGGTGGTAAAATGGTTTACAAGTCAAAATCTCACGCATTTCCAAAATCTTTTGAAAAAATTTGCGTAATAAAGTCAACATCGAAAAATTGGCATAATGTTAAAAACTACGGTAAGTTACAATGGATTTTGCACGGGGTCGGAGTCGGAACCGCTGGAGTGTGGTGTTTGCAAACAAAAAAAACCAAAATCAAAATCACGCTCACACTACCAGCAAAATAACTTTATATAACCCAAATAATCTCGGCTCACCAGTAAATACTAAATTCTGCTTACTCCACTTCGACTCAAAATTCTGTAAAGTATATTATATCGACGTTCATGTAGAACTAAATTGAAATTGATTTTTTTCTTCCTTTAATCACAAAACTGCATACATTCGTTGTTTGCTGGGATAATATTCACAGCATTAAATACAATTGCATTGTTTCTAATTATATTGCAAATTTTAAACTTTTATTAAATAATACATTAAAAACATAAAAATTGTTTGAAAAATTATGATATATTTGGCTATAGAACAGGTGCAACGAAATATAATTAGAATGAAGGGAAGTTCGAAGAATGGTAAAACCAAAAAAAAAAATAAATAAATAACACTATAGTTCAATAGGTTAGAACTATTTAAAAAAAAACACTAAAAAAGCTAAGGAAAAAGCACGATAACTATGAATTAAAAAATATTATCTAAGGTTTTAGACTTTTATTAAAAAATATATAAAAGTCAAAATCTGAAAAAATTCCTAAAATAATATAAAATAAAAATAGATACATAAATCGGTAAATTTTAATAAGTTTTATAAAAACATATAATAGTGCTTATCGTAGAAAAAATTCATAGTAGACAAATGGAGTAAGAGTTTTCTACTTCACACAGTCGTACTGCAAATACATAATAAACGAAGAACACTTTAAATGAATGAACAAAATCATAACTATAAAAATTATATGTGTATAAACGCATAAAACCATAAAGGAAAATGTTGCAGGATGAAGTAGTAAAGTGTCGATTAATAAATTCTTTTAAAAAAATACAATTATCAAAGCTTAAAGCCAAGTCTCACTACAAAAATTATACGTATATAAACACATAAAACCATAAAGGAAAACGTTACATGATGAAGAAGTAAAGTATCGATTAATAAATTATTATAAAAAATAACACAACTATCAAAACTTAAAACTAAGTCTTAATAATAATAACAAAGTAGATTGATATTATGATAAATGAACACATTCCTGGAGTTATATGATATATGTAATATAATTACATATATATTTTTATAAATTTATTTATTTAATTTATTTAGTAATTTATTTTTAGTTTTATTGTATGAGTCTATCTAATATTACGCTACTAACACTAAATGCTAAAGGGCTACAAGATAAAATAAAACGGAAGACAGTTTTTGATTTTCTACGCAATAAAAAAGTCAATGACAAAAATTTTGATATTATATGTCTATCGGAAACACACACAACACAAAAATTAGAGAACGTTTGGAAAAATGAATGGAATGGAAACCCCGATATTTATTTTTCACACGGTACATCAAATTCCAAAGGAGTTAGTATATTGATGAGGAAATCTGTCAATAAGACAGTGGATAAAGTCATCACGGATACAAATGGAAGATATTTAATACTAAAGGGATGTTTTAATGGGTACAAGCTGATTATTGTAACAGTGTACGCGCCCAATACCGAGAAAGAAAGATTATCCTTTTTTGAAAATTTGAATCATGTGCTAGCTGAAAATACTGAGAAAAACTATAAGATAATAATAACGGGAGACTTTAATCTGTGCTTGAATTCAAATGACAAACTAGGAGGCAACGCTTATGCTGAGAAAAAAGATAATCTTAAACTGAAAGAAATTATTGAAAATTATAACTTAAAAGATTTATGGAGAACAAAAAACCCGTATAAAAAGCAGTACACTTGGACTCAAATTACTCCCCCAGTTCATTGTAGACTAGATTATAATTTTCTACAAACAGATTTACTGCAATTGGTCACAGAGTGTACAATTATTAATGCACCACGAACAGATCATCGAGCAATATTTACCAGCTTGCAGGGTAATAATTACTCGCCGAAAGGGCCAGGTCTATGGAAATTTAATAACCAGCTGCTTAAGGAGCCAAACTATGACGCTCTTGTACGAGACGCTATTATTACCGTAACAATAAATTATAAATCCTGTACAAAAGCAACTAAATGGGATGCTTTAAAGCATATTATAAGAGAAAAAACCATACCTTATAGCAAGAAAAGAGTTAGCAAACATAGAGAACAAGAAGCCAAATTAGAAAAAGAAATAGAAGCGCTTGAACAGGAACTTTTTAAACTAGACCAAAATACACTAAATCAATACAAACAAATTAAAAGTAAGCTAGAACGTATATACAATGAAAAAGCAGAGGGCGCAATAATCCGTTCAAAAGCGAACTGGATTGACTGCGGAGAAAAAAATACAAAATACTTTTACGGACTGGAAAAAAAAATGCGGCAAATACCACAATAACTCAAATACAAAAACACGATAACACTAACAACATCAAAATCGTAACCAACCCAAAAGAAATACAAAATCAACTTTATGATTATTTTAAAGAAATGGCCTCAGAACAAAAAGAAAAGGTTTTAACAACAGATGAAAATGAATTATTAAATAAAATATGCAATAGCAACCAAATAACTAAATTAACAGAAAAAGATAAAAAAATGCTATCAGCCCCATTAACTTTAAATGAATGTTATGAAGCTCTTAAATCAATGCCAAGAAATAAAACCCCGGGCACTGATGGACTTACAACAGAATTTTACTTGAAATATTGGGACGAAATATCAGGACTCTTCTTTGAAGCGCTAGAAGAATCTACGACTGATACTAAAAAACTTACGAAAGAACAACGAAGAGGAATTCTTAAATTACTTCCTAAGCCATTTCGTAATCTACTAGTTATCCCAAGTTGGAGACCACTAACACTTTTAAATGTAGACTACAAAATAATTAGCAAAGCTCTAGCAAACAGACTTAAGAAAATTATACATAAATTGATTCATGAAGACCAGGCCGGGTTTATTAAAGGAAGATATATAGGGGAACATATCAGACAAATTATCGATCTTATGGAATGGGCGGACGAATCACAACTACAAGGTTATATGCTTTCACTTGACATTGAAAAAGCATTTGACACACTGAACTGGAATTATCTATTTAAGACAATGGCATGCTACGGAATTCCGCAAGAATTTATAGTATATATTAAACTTTTATACAATGACGCTTCTACCGCGGTCCTTAATAATGGATATACAACGCAATATTTGCTGGTAAATATTGCTCGATGATCTGTTCGTGGTGCATTAATTATTGTAGACTCGTACCAATTGCAGTAAATCTGTTTGTAGAAAATTATAATCTAGTCTACAATGAACTGGGGAGAAATTCGGAGTCCAAGTGTACTGCTTTTTATACGGGTTTTTTGTTCTCCATAAATCTTTTAAGTTATAATTTTCAATAATTTCTTTCAGTTTAAGATTATCTTTTCTCAGCATAAGCGTTGCCTCCTAGTTTGTCATTTGAATTCAAGCACAGATTAAAGTCTCCTGTTATTATTATCTTATAGTTTTTCTCAGTATTTTCAGCTAGCACATGATTCAAATTTTCAAAAAGGATAATCTTTCTTTTGCATTGGCGCGACACTGTTAACAATAATGTAGCTTGTACCCATTAAAATATCCCTTTAGTATTAATATCTTCCATTTGTATCCGTGATGACTTTATCCACTGCTGTTATCGACAGATTTCCTCATCAATATACTAACTCCTTTGAAATTTGATG
>JASAMX010032735.1:0-16141 GCA_030248175.1 Microlaimidae sp. YZB2_3
GGAAACTGGCAAACTTCATCATCATTTTATCTGAAATTAATCCTAAAATATTTGACAGTCCTAAAAATAAGATTCAAAACTACATACCTGATTTTTTAAAATCAGATTATGATATGCTAAGTTTATACTTATCTACAATCAACTGGAAAATTTTATTTGAGGAATGTGGCACAGTAGAAAATGCTTCGCAGAGATTCAAGAATATTTTGTTGTTAGGAATCAATAGGCATGTCCCTGGAAAAAAATTATTTACAAACAAAAAAAAATGTACAATATCCAATACATATAAGAAAACTACAAAATCAAAAAAAAACTTTGGCATAAGCGTAATATTGATGAAAAATCAAGATCAGAGTACAAAAAAATTTGCAAAGTATACAAAAATAAAGTTAGAGATTTTAACACTAATAAAGAAACAAAAATTTTAAATTCTGGGGGTTTAAACAATTTTTATAAATTTGTTAATAGTAAAATCAAAACAAAACAAACTATCCCACCAATTAAAAGAGACAATAGGACATTTGTAACTGAAGAGTTTGAAAAAGTTGAACTTTTTGGAAATTATTTTGCTTCTGTTTTTACTGATGATGATAATACTTTGCCAAATTTTAATCCACCAAATATTGGAAAGTTGGACAACATGGTATTTACCACAAAAAAGGTATTTAAGGCCCTTAAAAAGCTTCCAAACAAATTGTCTCGAACACCTGACTGTTTTCCAGCTTACTTTTTAAAACGCTTGGCTAAAGTTATTGCTGAACCTTTGGCAATAATCTTTCAGATGTCTTTTGATTTTGGAGAATTACCACTTGATTGGAAAATAGCTTTATTAAACTTACTGTTTAAAAAAGGCACCAAAAGCCTAAAAGAAAATTATCGTCCAATTTCACTTACATCTTTTTCTTGTAAACTAATGGAACAGCTTGTCAAAGAAAAACTTCTTGTCTTTTTCCATATCATTTTGTCAAGGTTTCAACATGGTTTTAAGGCAAAAAGTTCTACAATAACACAGCTGTTGGAAACTATTAATGAGTGGACGCAGGCACTAAAAGATAAATTTCTAATTGATGTCATTTATTTGGATTTTGCCAGATCCTTTGACACCGTGTCACATCAAAAATTGTTATATAAGCTAGAAAAATATGGTGTTTCTGGTAAATTTTTAAAATGGATAAAAAAATTTTTAGTTGGGCGGGAAATTAAAGTTGCAATTAATAACTCAGTATCCAAATCATTTCCTGTAAAAAGTTCAGTTCCTCAGGGTTCTGTTTTAGGTCCATTTTTATTTTTGGTATATTGTTGATTGTGTTAAGTTCTCACAAATTAGACCCTTTGCAGATGATATAAAGTTGTTTGTAAAATCTTCATCTAAAGATTACCACATTCAAACCTTGAGACTTCAGCAAGATTTAGATAGAATACACAGCTGGTCACAAGACTGGCAATTGCAGTTATCTAATCACAAATGTGAAGTTCTTCATATTTGAAATCATAGCAAAGAGTTAATTTGTAAATATAAGCTTGGTAATAACCTACTTGCAACTACAGAATTGGTGCGTGACCTGGGTGTTTATATATCCCATGATATGAAATTTTCTAAACACTGTGAAATCACAGCAAAAAAAGCTATGAGAGTGACATCACTAATTTTTAGAACATTCAATTCAAACTCTAGAAATAATTTTCTCAGAGCATATAAGTCCTATGTTAGACCAATTCTGGAGTATGCTAGTGCAGTTTGGAACCCATATTTACAAAAGGATATAACCATTTTGGAAAAAGTCCAAAAAAATTTTACTAGACGTTCGTTTTATAAATGCAAGTTGTTACCTGTTGGTTATGAACATAGACTGAAAGAATTACCTAGGTTTAGAAAGATTAAAAGATCGAAGAGACAAAATTGATTTATATGAGTGCTATAAAATTATACATTGCTTAAACACTTTGCAAGTCAATGATTTTTTTAAATTCTAACTTGCAGCCCACCCCGTGGTCATCCATTAAATTGACAATGGAAGACTGCCGAATTAATGCAAGGAAAATTTTTTTGTAAATAGGGTGGTTACACCTTGGAACAATCTACTCCATACATGGGCACGGGGGGGGGGGGGGGGTTGGGGGGGTTAACCCCCCCCCCCCCCCAAATTCTGAGAAGTGGGGTTTAACCCCCCCCCCCCACTCAGAAGTGGGGGGGGAGAAAAAGTTAACCCCCCAATTTTGGAAAATTAAAAAAAAAACTGTCTTAAAAATGACTTCTAACTGCCTCCAAACTTAAGTTTTGAAATTTAAATGAGTGTTTTAAGCTTTAAAAAGCTCAAAAATGCAAAAAAGAGGGCTTTTTGACCTAAAATAAGCGTTTTTTTTTACCTATTTTTCCTTCAAAATCGAAAAACGATATGGGTAAAATGCACTCCAGAAAAAAAAACGATATGGGTATTTTGCGTTTCTCGGATTTTAACCCCCCCCCCTAATTTGGGGTTTAATCCCCCCACTCCGGACCAACTTGCCCATGTATGATCTACTCCCATCTCAAGTAACTGTCGATTTTTTGGATGCATTCAAGAAAAAATTGTCGCCAATATAAATCATATTGGCGACAGTTAAGTCGCAGATTTGATGTTGTTGATGAAAAAAAAAGAAAAAAAAAATAGAAAAAGACAAAAAAAAAAGAAAAAAAAATACAATGATATGATGAAAACAGTATGAATTAAACTATGCATAGACTATGCTTAGTATAAAATTAATTCTGTTATCTGATCATTAATATATATAACAGAGTTTTGAAATTTTAACCTGGAAAAACGGCTAATTTTAATATTTGGAAACCTATTAAAGGAAGGCGCAGCCTACTCCCAGCGTTGTTGTTGTTGCATTACCTGAAATTTATCTTCCCTATGCAGATTATGCAAAGGACAGGCGCTAAGACAAGCCAGGAGGGGCGAAAAAATTTCACCCTTATGGTTGAGACTTTTATTCTCTCAGCGTCAAGTATTATAATATAATAATAATAATAATGAATTTTCTTTCTAGCTAACAATTTTAGACAAATAAATGGATTATAAATAGAATATTATGAAAATATCCCTGTTCTACAATAAATTGTAAGTAAAACGCAGACCTGTGCACTGCCCCCCAGGGTTTAAACAGGGGGCGATTCCAAAACAGGGGGCGGGCACGGGGGGCAACTTTTTTGCAATGGGGGGGGGGAATAAAACGGGGGGGCAAGCAGTGGGGAAAGAAAAAAAAGGAGAAAAAAAAAAGAAAAAAAGGGAAAAGAGAAAAAAGGGACGAAAAAAGCGAAAATAAGGTTAAAATAGGTCTAAAATGGTTTAAAATACATTAAAATAGGCTAAAAACTGTAAAAAATTGCGATGATGGCGTCATCATAGGTCAAAAATGGCGTCATAATTTTAGGGTACTTTGTCATTTTTTGGCGGGGGGGGGGGCAATCAAACGGGGGGGGGGGGAGCAAATCCTCCAATAAAATGGGGGGGGGGCATTTCCAGACCGAGCGCAGGTCTGAAAACGTATTTAGTTACGACAAACAATCTGCACAATAAAGAATATTTAAATTATTTTATTGTTGAAAAAAACAAACAAAAAAATAAAAATAAAATAAATAATTAGCGCCGTAGGCACAAAATTTTTAAATAATCAGTTTTTGGATTAAATAAAATACCTCATACTTGATGCCCTGAAAAGCAAAATTCTCCCTGACTCACAAGTGCTCTCCCTGACTTCCGTGACCTCCCTGACTCGCTGAAAACCCTGTTAGGAGAACTTTCTACCTTACAAGTGGAAAATTTATTGAATTACTGCATTAACAATAATGGTTTTTGGTCGTCACAAAATTAAAAAGTCTATACACAATAAAATGTCACATGTGTGTGATTTGTCTAACTCTTTTCCAATCATAAAACAAGTATATAACGTTAAACTGAGGTATTATTTGAAAGTATTTACCCCAAAAAATGTTGTAAAGAAATAGCGTGCGTGCCTAGGGGGAGGGGAAAGGGAGAGGCGACGCCCATACATGGGCAAGTTGATCCGGAGTGGGGGTTTAAACCCCAAATTAGAGGGGGCGGGGTTAAAATCCAAGAAACCCAAAATACCCATATAGTTGTTTTTTCATGAGTGGATTTTACCCATATCGTATTTCGATTTAAAACAAAATAGGTAAAAAACGCTAATTTTAGGTCTAAAAGGCTTTTTTATTGCATTTTTAAGCTTTTTATTCTTTAAAACATTCATTTTGACCTCAAAACTTAAGTTTGGAGGCAGTTGGAAGTCATTTTAAAGCCATTTTTCTTCATTTTTCCAAAATTGGGGGGGGGGTTAACCTTTTCATCCCCCCCATATCTGAGTGGGGGATTAAACCCCCCTTCTCAGAATTTAGGGGGATTAACCCCCCGTGCCCATGTATGGCAACGCCCCCTCTCCCTCCCCCGAAATCCAAAAAAGCCGGATTTGTTCATAATTTGAATTAACCAAACTTTTATAACATAAAAAACGTAAAAGCCGCACGTATGTTTCAGCTTCTACAGGAAGTTTGGAGCCTTAAAATTTGAAAGTTTCCAATAGTAAAAATGAAAGAAACGAAATATGATCTGGCCCAAAAATTTTTTTTCAAAAAAACCACCGCGAAGGCTGCTTATCTATAGTTTATTTTTGTGACCTCGTTATGTAATATTACTAGTGATTGGTGGAACTGTGGAACCCCCGGAACCGGAATTAAGATTATCCAAAAATCCGTAACAGGAACCGGAATTAAGATTTTTCAAAAATCCAGAACAGAAACCGGAACCGGAATTCTAAATTTTGTCCGGAACATCCGGAATCTGGAAAATCTGGAACACGGAACTGCCCAACACTAAACATTACCTTCTCCTCAATTCTTCAATTTCCTGATCCATCTCGCTTTCCAAAACGCTCATTCGTTTATAAAGTTCATCCGCGTCCAGATCGCGTAACTAGAAATAAATTAAATTAAATTTAAAAAAACGTATAATATTGAATTGAATAAACTGAAATTGACATTTTTAATTATTAAATTTTAAAAATTAAAAGATGTATCACTTGACACTGAGCGTTTGTATCAAAAAGTTTTTGTAAACCAAACCTACCAACCTTAATATTTTAAAAACATTTCTTTTTGGATGTCTATTTTAGATACAAATTTACTCCATAATGTCAAAATTTTAGACTACACTTCTTAAAATTTGTTATTTAGAAAAAACGTAAATTAAATTAGAGGTAAAAAAATCAAACTTACAAATTCAAAGTTTCCATCTTCAAAATTTCTCGCAAATTTTTCACCCATGTTTGTTGAATCGGCGGTATTATTAGCAGAGGTTACACCTAAAAATATAATAAGTGGTCAGGCCGGACCGCTCTCGAGCTTTGGGGGGGGGAGGGAGGCCCACTGAATTTTTTCTAGGGGGGGTCCAAAATTTTGGCTCTAGGGGGGGGGTGCACCCCTCTGTCCCCCCTCAAAAAAAACACCTATGACTACAATGCACTTTAAATAATTTTTTTAATTTCAAAACTAACAGGAGGACCTCTCAAAGGCCCTTAATGTGGCTAACCAAATGAGGCTATTATAGCTATAATTAATCTGAGGCATTCATACTTGTTTGCTTTGAATTTTTAAAAACGCTATGTTTTATTTAATATCCGATAAAATACTTATTGCTTTTTAGCTTTCAATTTTTAAAACATTTGGAGAGATCTGAATTTTTTTGTTTAGAGGTGGTTAAAAGTTACTTTAATATAAATACTTCTCTCATACATTATAGGGGGTATAAAAATACGAAAACTATCGATTCACCTAACCTTTCCCTACTTGGCTGTACCACGATTAACCCCCCTTACTATTTTTTTTTCAGTTTGAGTGCAAATAACGCTTAATATGGATTTTTTGGGTACGTCCCTCAAAAATTCTTCCGGTATACCCCTGCCTTAAATGCGGGAAATTTTTGGGTTTTTTTAAAATGTAATTTTGTACGGTACAATTTCTTAAAGCCCTTTGCTAATAGGTAGTTTTTTTGAAGCGAATCTTTCACCTCTCTTCACCTGTACTGGACGTCCCATTCTGAACCCCGTTACTTTCGTGTTTCCCGCCGTGGTTGTCCAATTGTTGCATAAAATAAGGTTTGTGTTCAGGTGTAGACACGTCGTCTGTACCGTACCCTTAATTCAACACATTATTTATTTATAATCAATTAATAAATCAACAAGTTACATAATTAATGTTAGTGTCACGACAAAATGATATGTAAACTTGGTATGGCTCGGCAGTCATAGGTGTTTTTTGGGGGGGGGGGACAGAGGGGTGCACCCCCCCCCTAGAGCCAAAATTTTGGACCCCCCCCTAGAAAAAAATCAGGGGGCCCCCCCCTCCCGCCCCAAAGCTCGAGAGCGGTCCGGCCTGACCCCCTCCCTTAGCGACGCTGAACCCCCTCCCCCCCCCCTCTCGACCAATTTGGAAGTATATTTTTTATTTACTGTCAAAAACACGGGTTTTAAGTTAAAACCAGTAATTAAATACACTTTTTAGGCCTAAATATGCTGTTTTAATACATAAAATTCAATATTAGACCTAAAAACACTTAAATTATTGAGTTAAAAAAATTTTGATGATAAATTGGACCCCCTGACCCCCCCCTAAATTTGAAATCTCGCACCAGGGGTGGACCCCCCTAAAAATCCCGGGGGGTCCGGACCCCTCTGGACCCCCCCCCCCTTCCTATAAATTTTGGCCTTCCACCCGGGGGTGGACCCCCCCCCTAGCGGACCCGACCAAAAACACC
Source organism: Microlaimidae sp. YZB2_3 (assembly GCA_030248175.1). Taxonomy (NCBI): domain Eukaryota; kingdom Metazoa; phylum Nematoda; class Chromadorea; order Desmodorida; family Microlaimidae; species Microlaimidae sp. YZB2_3. Next base: position 6,810 of record JASAMX010032735.1, read on the forward strand.
TATGTCGGCAGTTGTATGCAAAAAAATGCCGATTCTACTTAAAATTTAGGTTTGGTAAGAAGAGGCAAACCTCATTTTAAAATGTTGGTTTTTAATACCAAAAAAAAAACAACACAAAAATGCGGAATGCCCCTGTAAGGTCAGTAAGTTAATGGTAATTTTGCTCTCTTCTCTTAATTAGAGATGTGTTCAGATGTTATTTTTTAGCCATCCGGCAATGCGGAATTTCGGAAACAAAACTTCGCGGACGCAGATGTGAATGCGTAATGTCTATTTAATGTATTATTACCATGTCGCTTTAATTTCTGGAGTGCACTTTACCCATATTATTTGTCAATTAAATAAAGAAAAATTAGGTGAAAAACGCTAATTTTAGGCAAAAAAGTGTTTTTCTTGGATTTGTGAACTTTTTGTTTATAAAATAACCATTTAAATCATTTTGACCTGGCATAGAAAAGGTCCAGAATCTATGAAAAATAGGTAGTAGGTAACTTTAGATTTTAGAAATAAAAATATGCGATACAAAAATCTGTAGATGTAAGTTTTTAAATCCGCGGATGCGGAGGTCAAAAATAGTGCAGATGTCCGCGGTTGCGGATATTGGGCACATCCCTATTCTAATCTTCATAGATGAACAAGGGGGGTGGTAGGGTGGGGTCCACCTCCCTAGCCTCGAAATTTCAGGGGGCCCCCCTAGAAAAATTTTTCTAAATTTTCTTCCAAAAGCGCGAATTTTTAACACAAATTCATGTTTTTACACCCTTTTTATAACTAAATATCGCTTTTTATTCAATAAAATGTACTATTATCTTATAAAAAACTATTATTAAAAATTAAATGGTTTAAAAGTATTTTGTTTCGGAAATTGGACCCCACCTGACCCCCCCTAGGTTTCAAAATCTTTCACCCCGGGTCGACCCCCCTGGAAAGCTATGGGGGGTTCGACCATACATGGGCAAGTTGGTCCGGAGTGGGGGGGGGGGTAAACCACAAATTAGCGGGGGGGGGGGGGTTAAAATCCAGAAAACGCAAAATATCCCATATTGTTTTCTGGAGTGCATTTTATCCTATATCGTTTTTGATTTTGAAGGAAAAATAGGTTAAAAACACTAATTTTAGGTCAAAAAGCCTTTTTTATTGCATTTTCGAGCTTTTTATTGCTTAAACCATTAGTTTGACCTCAAAACTTAAGTTTGGAGGCAGTTAGAAGTCATTTTAAAGACATTTTTTTCTTCATTTTTCCAAAATTGGGGGGGGGTTAACTTTTCTCCCCCCACCTCTTTTGAGTGGGGGGGGGGTTAAACCCCCCTTCTCAGAATTTCGGGGGGGGGGGTTACTCCCCCCCCGTGCCCATGTATGGGGTTCGACCCCGCTCCCCTAGGACCTCCCCCCTAGATTTTCAAATGTCATTTACCCGGGGTAAACACCCCCCTAGCTTTTTGAATTTTGACCTTGTTCATCTGTGCTAATCAATCTTCCACCTTATCCACTCCAGTTGAATTAGTTGAATTTGTTACTTTTGTTGTTTGTTTTTATTTTGTCAAAAAAATCTTTAAAATAAAACAAACGACAGTTTCGATGTGAAATTATTTCACTACCATTCCATTTCTAAATTTTTAGCGTTTTGAAGGACCAAAATAATATTTTTAGTGCTATCCCGACAAAATACCATACCATGATTATTTCGATCTATTTACAATTGAGGCCTTAAAATTTTTATCGGGCCCAGTGTTGAACTTTCATACTTTGATTAATTTAAAATACAATCATAATCAAGAAGTAGAAGTGGTTGGAGGTAGTGATGTTTCTACCCTGCAATATCATGCTCCAGAGCTCCGGCCATTTAAAGCGGATGGAGCTCCGAAGCTCCGCCTCTCAAATGAGCGATTTTAAGCTTATTTAAGTCCGAAATACATTTCAAATTACTCTATTTGCGTTTTTAAGATTAAAAAATTTTTTTTGTTTTAAATCAGTTTTAAAAAAATTTAGTTTACAAACAAACTTTTGACAAACTAATCTATAGCATTACTCTTTAATTATTCATAAAATTAGTTACGACACAATTTGAGCAAAGCCGGGGTTTGCTCCATACATGGGCACGCGCACAGGGGAGGGGGAGGGGGGGGGGTTGGGGGAAGAGGTTAACGCCCCCAAATTCTGAGAAGAAGGGTTTAACCCGTACATGGGCGGCTTGGTTTTCAAGGAGTTGGGGGGGGGGGGTTAAAATCCGAGAAACGCAAAATACCCATATCGTTTTTTTTTCTGGAGTGCATTTTACCCATATCGTTTTTCGATTTTGAAGGAAAAATAGGTAAAAATTTAATTTTAGGTCAAAAAGCCCTTTGCATTGCATTTTTGAGCTTTTTATTGCTTAAAACATTCATTTTGACCTCAAAACTTTGGAGTTTGGAGTTTCAAAGTTTGGAGGCAGTTTGAAGTCATTTTAAAGACATTTTTTTCTTTATTTTTCCAAAATTGGGGGGGTTAACTTTTTCTCCCCCCCATTTCTGAGTGGGGGGTTAAACCCCCCTTCTCAGAATTTGGGGGTTAACCCCCCCCCTCCCTCGTGCCCATGTATGGTTTAACCCCCCCCCACTCAGAAGTGGGAGGGAAGAGAAAAAGTTAACACCCAATTTGCGAAAAATGAAGAAAAAAATGCCTTTAAAATGACTTTTAACTGCCTTAAAACTTAAGTTTTAAGGGCAAACTGAATGTTTTAAACAGTAAAAAACTAAAAAATGCAATAAAAAGGGCTTTTTGACCTAAAATTAGCAGTTTTTACCGTTTTTTTTTTAAATCGAAAAACAATATGGGTGAAATACACTCCAAAAAAACGATATGGGTATTTTACGTTTCTCGGATTTAAACCTCCCCCCCCCTTAAATTGGGGTTAACCTCCTTCCCCCCACTCCGGACCAACTTGCCCATGTATGGTTCGCTCTGGAGCTCCTAAAAGCGGAGCTCCGCGGAAAATCGCTAGTTGGAGGTTTTATTTAACACCCTAACAGAGAACTGTTTTAGCCCTTTATACTCCTGAAGTTTTTTCTGAGAATGCGCTAATAAATTAGATAGTAGAGCATTTTGCCATTTCAGTATAAAAATGTTAAAAAAGTAGTTATTTTTGAAGCTGAAGTCGTCCAAACGCGACTACTGTTTCCGCTCGTTAGATTCATTTGTGAAAAAAACTTAATATTGTCGTTACTCTGACACAAAGAGTCGCAGTCAGTATAAAATAAACCTGACTCCGACTCATTTTGTTTATATTATGTGTGTTAAGAAATAAAAAGAGTCACAGTTACGAGTATTTCATAAGGCTTCCGACCCATTGTGTCAGAGTAACGACCATAGATAAACACGGTCAAAAAGCAGGGAGGGGGGGTTACCCGAGGGTAAATGAATTTCGAATTCTAGGAGGGGGGTCCCTGGGGGGGGGGGCCCGCACCTCCCTAGCTTTCTAGGGGGGGGGTCGACCCGCGGTGCGAAATTTTGAAATTCAGAGGGGGGTCAGGTGGGGTCCGGTGTCCAAAGCAAAACAGTTTCAAACCATAATAACTTTAATAATTGTTCTTTTTATAGGATAATACTACATTTTATTGAATAAAAAGCGATATTTTGGTGTAAAAAGGGTGTAAAAGCATAAATATCTGTTAAAAATTTACGTTTTTCGAAGAAAATTTAGTATAAAAAAAGTACCTAAAATTTTCCCGAGGGGGGAGGGAGGGGTGTCAGGGGTAAAATTTAGATTTTAAATTCCAGAGGGGTGTCAGGGGTAAAAAAATTCGAAAATTTGGGGGGAGGGGGAGAAGGGCCCTAGATTTTCGTCTAGGGGGGTCCCAAAATTTCGAGGCTCGGGGGGGTGGACCCCACCCTGCTTCCCCCCCTTTCTCACCTATGGGGTGGGGTATCAGATTTCAAAATCTAGAGGGGTCAGGGGTAAAAAATTCGAAAATTTGGGGGAAAGGGGGGTCCCCCTAAAGGATTTTAATCTGAGCGGGGAGTAAAAGAAACAACAAAAACTTCCAGTTTGGCATTGAGTTTTTTAAAAGTCTTTTGGTAACTTCTGACCCCACTCAGCCCTGTTCTTAATTATGGTGGCCAAAACTAAAGCGCGAGCCATTAAATTCGGCCACCTAAAAAAACTGGCTATAACCATAGATGAACACGGTCAAAAAGCTAGAGGGGATGTTTACCCTAGGTAAATGACATTTCAAAATCTAGGAGGGGCGCCCGAAAGGGGTTCAACCCAGGGTGGAAGATTTTAAAACCTAGAGGGGGGGTCAGGTGGGGTCTGATTTCCGAAACAAAATACTTTTGAACCATTAAATATTTAATAATAGTTTTTTTATAAGATAATACTACATTTTATTGAATAAAAAGCAATATTTAGGTATAAAAAGGGTGTAAAAACATGAATTTGTGTTAAAAATTTACGTTTTTGCAATAAAATTTAGTATAAAAAAGTATACTTAAAATTTTCTCAAGAAAGGAGGGGAGGGTCAGATTTTAAAATCTAGAAGGGAGTGAGGGGTAAAAAATTTGAAAATTTGGGGAGAGGGGGGCCCTGGATTTTTTTCTAGGGAGGGCCCCCAAAATTTCGAGGCTAGGGGGGATGGACGTGGACCCCACCCTACCCCTACCCCCTTGTTCATCTATGGCTATAACTATTGCCAGGCGCAAAATTATAAAATGAACTGCGTATGGCTGGATAGACCGTCATGTCATCTATCTAGCCATACGCTGTTTATTTCATAACTATGCAGATGGTGCAAAAATAATAGTCAGCCGGTGGCCGAAAATAAGGCTGGATGAATTTAAGTCAGTTACTATAATATTTTAGCAGAAACAAAAACCGTTTTAATTTTTTAAATAAAAAACAATATCGATCAATAGCAAATGTAAAGATCTATATAACTGTAGACTTAATAAGATCCACAAATAATTAAATATAATCAATAAATAGCTAAATCAATACCGTGCAAAAGTTTGTAATCAGCGGCTGAGATCCGGCGTCATTTAGACAAACTATAATTCCTATTTGCATATCATCGTACTAAGATATCACATAAATAATATAATTTTTAATATTTATTTCTAAATAATTTACAATATATCTCATTTGATTACGTTAGTTGAAGTTTCAATTATACATTTATTGATTGTAATAAAGTTTGATATTTTAGAAATACAAAAATGGGAGTTTTAAAACTATTGTTCAAAAACAAGAAACTTTTTTTATTTTTTGCTATTAATTATTCTAAAAGCGCTAAAAAAGAAATTAATTTTGTTGCTTAGGCAAAGTAGTCAGCAGCTGTTGCTCATATTGCTGTGCATTAGGCAAATTTTTGCACAGAAGATGCCTAAAACGGCTTAAACAAAACGTCGTTACAAAGGCAAATGAGCCACAATCGATATAAAATACAAGTGAGTTGTGACCCATTCTGGAGTTAATCGAGTATTCTTCAAAATCCAAAATGAGTCATAAACGCATGCTTTTTATCTATTTTCGCTCATTTTGCCGTAAGAACAACGAAAAGAAACCACAAGTTTAATTTTAATAGTAAATTATTTAAAAGCAATGAATTTTAATATAGATGGGCGGAACTGCGACCAGCCAAAACTATAAAAAGTTCAAAATAATTTTAAAAAATACCGAACAGGAATTGAAACCGGAATTGAGATTTTTTTCAAAAAATCCGAACGGGGATCGAAACCAATAAAATTTCAAAAAATACCGAACAGGAATTGAAAACCGGAATTGAGATTTTCAAAAAATCCGAAAACCAAATCGAACCGGAATTGAGATTTTCAAAAAATCTGAACAGGAATCGAAACCGGAATTGAGATTTTTTTCGAAAAAATCCGGAACAGGAATCGAAACCGGAATTGAAGATTTTCAAAAAATCGGAAAACGAGAATCGAAACCGGAATTGAGATTTTCAAAAAATCCGGAACGGAATCGAAACCGGAATTGAGATTTTCAAAAAATACCGAACAGGAATTGAAACCGGAATTGAGTACAAAAATCCGGAACAGGAATCGAAACCGGAATTGAGATTTTCGAAAAAATCTGAAACAGGAATCGAAACCGGAATTGAGATTTTCAAAAAATCCGAAACGGAATCGAAACCGGAATTGAGATTTTCAAAAAATCCGGAACAGGAATGGAAAACGGAATTGAGATTTTCAAAAAATCCGGAACAGGAATCGAAACCGGAATTGAGATTTTTTTTTCAAAAAATCCGGAACAGGAATCGAAACCGGAATTGAGATTTTCAAAAAATCCGGAGCAGGAATCGAAACCAGAATTGAGATTTTCAAAAAAGAAATCAGAACAGGAATCAAAACCGGAATTGATTTTCAAAAAGAATCCGGAACGTCAATTCCGGTTTTGATTCCTGTTCCAGATTTTTTGAAAATCTCAATTCCGGTTTCGATTCCTGTTCGGTATTTTTGAAAATCTCAATTCCGGTTTCGATTCCTGTTCCGGATTTTTTGAAAATCTCAATTCCGGTTTCGATTCCTGTTCCTGATTTTTTGAAAATCTCAATTCCGGTTTCGATTCCTGCTCCGGATTTTTTGAAAATCTCAATTCCGGTTTCGATTCCTGTTCCGGTTTTTGCAAAATCTGAAATTCCGGTTCCTGTTCGGTATTTTTTAAAAATCTCAATTCCGGTTTCGATTCCTGTTCGATATTTTTTGAAAATCTCAATTCCGGTTTCGATTCCTGTTCCGGATTTTTTGAAAATCTCAATTCCGGTTTCGATTCCTGTTCCGGATTTTTTGAAAATCTCAATTCCGGTTTCGATTCCTGTTCGGTATTTTTTGAAAATCTCAATTCCGGTTTCGATTCCTGTTCGGTATTTTTTGAAAATCTCAATTCCGGTTTCGATTCCTGTTTGGTATTTTTTGAAAATCTCAATTCCGGTTTCGATTCCTGTTCCGGATTTTTTGAAAATCTCAATTCCGGTTTCGATTCCTGTTCCTGATTTTTTGAAAATCTCAATTCCGGTTTCGATTCCTGCTCCGGATTTTTTGAAAATCTCAATTCCGGTTTCGATTCCTGTTCCGGATTTTTTGAAAATCTCAATTCCGGTTTCGATTCCTGTTCCGGATTTTTTGAAAATCTCAATTCCGGTTTCGATTCCTGTTCGGTATTTTTTAAAAATCTCAATTCCGGTTTCGATTCCTGTTCGGTATTTTTTGAAAATCTCAATTCCGGTTTCGATTCCTGTTCGGTATTTTTTGAAAATCTCAATTCCGGTTTTGATTCCTGTTCGGTATTTTTTGTAAATCTCAATTCCGGTTTCGATTCCTGTTCCGGATTTTTTGAAAATCTCAATTTCGGTTTCGATTCCTGTTCCGGATTTTTTGAAAATCTCAATTCCGGTTTCGATTCCTGTTCGGTATTTTTTGAAAATCTAAATTCCGGTTTCGATTCCTGTTCCGGATTTTTTGAAAATCTCAATTCCGGTTTTGATTCCTGTTCGGTATTTTTTAAAAATCTCAATTCCGGTTTCGATTCCTGTTTGGTATTTTTTGAAAATCTCAATTCCGGTTTGATTCCTGTTTGGTATTTTTTGAAAATCTCAATTTCGGTTTCGATTCCTGTTCCGGATTTTTTGAAAATCTCAATTCCGGTTTTGATTCCTGTTCCTGATTTTTTGAAAATCTCAATTCCGGTTTCGATTCCTGTTCCGGATTTTTTGAAAATCTCAATTCCGGTTTTGATTCCTGTTCCTGATTTTTTGAAAATCTCAATTCCGGTTTCGATTCCTGCTCCGGATTTTTTGAAAATCTCAATTCCGGTTTCGATTCCTGTTCCGGATTTTTTGAAAATCTCAATTCCGGTTTCGATTCCTGTTCCGGATTTTTTGAAAATCTCAATTCCGGTTTCGATTCCTGTTCCGGATTTTTTGAAAATCTCAATTCCGGTTTCAATTCCTGTTCGGTATTTTTTGAAAATCTCAATTCCGGTTCCAGAGTTCCAGTGGTCCGCAGTTCCGCCCATCTATATTAAAATTCATTGCTTTTTAATAATTTACTATTAAAATTAAACTTGTGGTTTCTTTTTGTTGTTCTTACGGCAAAATGAGCAACAAATAGTATAAAAAATATGCGTTTATGACTCATTTTGGATTTTGAAGAGCACTCTATTAACTCCAGAATGGGTCACAGTCACTTGTATTTTATATTGATTGTGGCTCATTTGCCTTTGTAACGACGTTTTGTTTAAGCCGTTTTAGGCATCTTCTGTGCAAAAATTTGCCTAATGCACAGCAATATGAGCAACAGCTGCTGACGATTTTGCCTAAGCAACAAAATTAATTTCTTTTTTAACGCTTTTAGAATAATAAATAGCAAAAATAAAAAAAAAGTTTCTTGTTTTTAACCGAATATTTTAAAATGCATTTTGGTATTTTATTATCAATTTAGTACAATATAAACGTTAGTTGCAACTGCAATTCGTATAATACATATATTTATATTATTGCAATAGATATTATTATATTATTTTGTGATTGCTTAGTACGATGATACAGATACGGGAACTATGGTACGCTCAGACGACGCCGGATGCTCAGCCGCTGATGACGCCACACTTTTGCCCGGTATTGATTTATCGATTATCGATTGATTGATTATATTGATTTATTTGTGGTTTTTATTAATGTCTCGTTATATAGATCTTTACATTTGCTATTGATCGATATTGTTTTTTATTTAAATAAATTAAAACGGTTTTTGTTTCTCTAAATATTATGGTAACTGACTTAAATTCATCCAGCCTTATTTTCGGCCACCGGCTGACTATTATTTTTTCACCATCCGCATAGTTACGAAATAAATTGCGTATGGCTAGATAGATGACATGACGGTATATCCAGCCATACGTAGTTCATTTCATAATTTTACGCCTGGCAAAAATAATAGCAGGCATAGATGAACAAGGGGGTAGGGTGGGGTCCACCCCCCTAGCCTCGAAATTTTGCCCCCCCCCCCCCCTAGAAAAAATTCAGGGGGCCCTCCTCCCACCAAATTTTCAAATTTTTTACTTCTGACACCCCCTCTAGATTTTGAAATCTGACCCCCTCCCCCTCCTCTCTCGAGAAAATTTCAAGTACTTTTTTATAGTAAATTTTATTGCAATAACGTAAATTTTTAACACAAATTCATGTTTTTACACCCGTTTTATACCTAAATATTGCTTTTTAATCAATAAAATGTAGTATTATCTTATAAAAAGAACTATTATTAAATATTTAATGGTTTAAAAGTATTTTGTTTCGGAAATCGGACCCCAGCTGACCCCCCTCTAGGTTTTGAAATCTTCC
>JASAMX010032741.1:0-5000 GCA_030248175.1 Microlaimidae sp. YZB2_3
TATGTAACGTCTTCGTTCAGTTACGTATTGCTGAGAGGAAAAATTTGGAGTTCGACCCCTTTAGGTAGCCAAGGATAAAAATTTGGGGGGTCTACAACAGTGGCGTGCCAAGAATTTCATTTGGGGGGCGGTCTGGGGGCTGCAAATGTTAACCCTGAAGGGGGGTCTGGGAGGCGGCAGCCCCCTAGTAATGGGCGGTCTGGGGGGCGAGAGCCCCCCAGCGGGATCATGGGGCAGAGCCCCTTATCAGGGGGTCCGGGGGGCAGAATGCCCCCTGAGGGAGAAAATTTTTAATTTAAGGCGCTAAAATACACTAGAAATTTTAATTCCAGATGATGTTTATTATAAAATTTAAGGTTTTTTATCCTTTTACATTTAAAACAGGTGTTTAAAACGTTAATAAAAGGTTAATTATGTTTAATTAATGTTTTTTTGAATAATAAGAGAAAAAATGGAGTATATGACATAAACAAGGTAATAAACACTCCGCGCAAAGCGCGGAAAATTTTTTTATAACGCTTAAAAATTTTTCTCTGGGAGGCGAATTTGGGGGGATGGTGTCCCTAGGGTCCGACCGGACCGGGATTTTTTGGTCCGGCCAGGCCGGACCGGACTTTCAAAAAGTCCGGCCCGGACCAGACCGGATCATAGTAATAATTTAATATGTATATATTTGATACATATATGTAGATATAATTTATAATATATCATTTTGAAGAGGTTTCAAGTCTATAAACAAAACTTTAACCAAAATAGCTAATTAAAAATTTACTAAAATAAAGCAAACTATTGGAAACAATACAATATGCCAAAAAAACAAAATAGCAATAATGAAACAACAAAAAGCTAATAATAATCAATGTAACAGAAGCATAGGTGGGCAGCCTCTAGGATTTTGGGGGGGGGTCAAATTTTAGGGGGGTTGTCCAGTAAGACCCAAATTTTGAGGGGGGGTGTACCCAATATTTCCGCGCTGCCTTAAAATGAGCTTAAAACGCGTAAAAAAACGTAAAACAAGCTTATAAATGCTTTAAAACTGTGTAAAATTAAAATAAGATCTTATTGAAACTTATAAATTTTATTTTTTTAATTCTTTTAATAAAAATGTGCAATAGAGCAGTCAGGATTTCATTTTGGGGGCGTCAGTCTGGGGGAGGGGAGAAAAGAAAAGAAAAGGAGATTTGTCAAAGCGGCGCGAAGCGCTGCCACTTGCGCCGCGTAGCGGCGCCAGCCGCTACGCGGCGATCCAATGCAAAGCGTCAGCCGGGGGGTCTGGTGGTGTCCCCCCAGCCGCCCGAGGCGAAAATTTTTTAAAATATATACTAAAAACGGCTTAAAAATCGTCTCCTGGTGATCCCGTGAACATACCTTTTACTTTTGTTTTTTTACCTAATTTCTACATAATTTTCTGTGATCTTAAAAATTCAGTCAGGGGGGTTCGGGGGGAACAATGCCCCCCGGAGGAGAAAATTTATAATTTGAGGCGCTAAAATACACTAGAAATTTTAATTCCAAATGATAGTAATTACAAAATTTAAGGTTTTTTATAGCTATACTATACATTTATAACATGTGTTTAAAACGTTAAAAAAAGGATAATAGTGTTTTATAGTAGTTTTATTAAACATGTATGCCTTAACTACTGAATGGGATAATCGATTTGAAATTGAAAAACTAAGATAAATTGCCAATTTAAACTGCCCGCCTAGCAGGGAAACTTAAACTGCCCGCGTAGCGGGGGAATTTAAAGGTAATAAAAGGTATTAAAACGGGAAAATAAGGTAATAAACACTCCGCGCAAAGCGCGGAAAAATTTTTTAGTCCTTTTATAACACTTAAAAATTTTTTTTTGGGAGGCGAATTTGGGGGGGTTGTCCCTGACTACCCCAAATTTAAGGGGGGGGTGTCAGCAATATCCGAAATTTTTTTTTGGGGGGGGGGTATAACTCCCCCCAACCCCCCCCCCCCCCTGCCCACCTATGAACAGAAGCCAATAAAAGCATATTCAGTCTTGAAGACAACTAATAATATTCAAACTTTGTAATTCAGAGATTTTAAGTTGTATTTCAAAAATGCTAGTTTTTCCACATTCTCTGGCTTTAAGGATGCTCTGTCACCTTCTGAAATCAATTGAACCACTTTAAAAGATCTCTCACTTGCCACAGAGGCGCAAGGTGCTAACAGATACTTTTTTTGCCATCTAAACAAGTGATGGGAGCATTTTCTGGAAATGGAGTCTGCCTCTGGAAGATATCAGATATTTTCATTTGCTTTTTAGTTGCAGGTTCCTCCAAATCTTCCAAAATCAATGTACCGACTTTCCTTTTCTGTAGCTTTCACTTTCTTTTTCTCTTCCTTCAATTTCTTCAATTCTTGCAGACTCTTGTATTCCCTGGGATGGGAGGTTTGAAGATGACGCCATAATAGACTGGTACTATAAGATTTTAAATCATTCCCTCTTTTGTATTCTGTGGACTTGGGCAGACACAATTGACAAATGGCCTTTGTGCTTTGTCTCATCCTCAGGCTTTACCTTGAAATGTTTCCAAACCATTCCCATTACACTCATCTTTCTTTCTTGCCTTTAACAACAATTAAAATTTATGTATGTATTTAACAACCTTTAAAGACAAAAACCATAAACGCGCCAACACAATGAAGAAATAGATTAGCACAGCAAAAATAATGAAACACAGATTATAAACACTAATTATCATAAAGCAAAGCCAGGAAAAACAAATTTGCATATTCATGGGGAGTATTATAGGTTACACCGAGAGGATAAGAGTAAAACAGATTCTAAGAAAAGAATAAAAGAATACCTAGTTAGATACATTATAGTAAGTACAAGTGACATATTTAACAAAACAAACTGCCATCCAAACTGAATAAATCAAGTAAGTAGGAAGCATCTAAAGATTTTGAAAGACAGAATACATACATGTGTGATATTTGTGATACAAAGAGTCGCCAGGTTGTGATAAAAAGCATAAGTGAGGATCTTAAATAAAAGTTAAAAGCATAAAAACAAGATTTAAGCTTATAATCACCAAAACAATTAATAAAATCAACAAAGCTGTAATAAAATATAAAAAAGAATTTAAAATAAGATAAAATATATTTATAACAAATAATATGTAAAACCATTCAAAAAAAGAAAAAGTCCGGCAAAATAAAAAAGTCCGGCCCAGACCGGACCCGACCAACAATGGCTGGATATCCGGCCTCGGCCGGACTGGACCGGATATCCAATCGGGCCCTAGGTGTCCCCGGGTACCCCAAATTTAAGGGGAAGGGTGTCAGCAAAATCCGAAATTTTGGGGGGTATAACCCCCCAACCCCCCCCCCCCCTCCCCTGCCCACCTATGGTCACACAACACACTCATACATGAGCAGAGCATGGGGGGCTAGAGTGGGGTCCATCCCATTAGCCTCAAAATTTCAATCCCCACCCCCCTCTCCCAGAAAAAAATCTAGGGCCCCCTCCCCCCAACATTTTAAAATTTTGAAACCGTACCCCCCTCTGGAATTCTAAATCGACCCTCTCCCCCTCCCCCTTCGGAGACAAATTTTCAGTATGAATAAAGTTCAAAATTTACTGTCATAAACACGGTTTTGTAGTAAAAAAAACCAGTACTTTTGTATTCTTTTTATATATAAATAGCTTATTTTAGTACCTATATAAAATTCTATTTTAGTGCTAAAAAACTTGAATTAATGATTTAATATGACTTTGTTTGGAAATAGGATAGGGCCCCCTCTGTCTGACCCCCCTCTGAATTTCGCTGGTCTACCCCAGGTCGACCTCACCTAAAAAACTAGGAGGGCCATTTTTTACCCGGAGTAGCCACCACCTAGCTTGCCGGTCCATGCTTATGTATGGTCACACTTCTATTTATAATATTTTGAATTTTGAAAGTTAGTAAGACAATGAAGATTTCACACAAAACGCTCAAATTTGTACACTTTTAATGGTTTTTTGTTGTTTTATTTGTGCATTTTTTAACACTTTATTTATTTATGTTAATATTTTTAATCCTATTAGTTTTCTATTGTTTAACTAATTGTTTTTTTTAATTAAAATCATTGCAGATGTCTAAACGAGGGAAAGTCTTTTATGTGGGAGGAGGTATGTAAACACTTGTATGTCAAGGAGTTGGTCACTGTCACCGGCCTGCAGGCAAGGGCGTCACCAGGAACTTGGCCAGAATTCTGTTTTTCTAAGATTGTTTTATGTGTACCCGAAATTTTCTTCTTATACTTTAGATACCTACCAAACTAATTACTAAAGGATAAAACTTGTATTGTTCAAATTAGACTGTTTGAGGAATTGTAAAATCAGAATTAATTGTTAAAAATAAAATTATGACATTAAAAAACTTTTTTTTTTAAATTTTATCCCAACACATCATCCTCGTGTCAAAAAGTTAAGTTTGATAATAATAATTGTAGTAGATAATAACAAGAATATATAACACGAACACCATAGGAATGTCCAAACGACGCTGAATTTCTGAACAAAGTTTTGCTCGAAACGTCTCTCATCCGCTAAGTGCCCTTTTGTGTTTTGCATAAATAATCACACTGCGATAAAATCACAGCATTGAATGCAAAAAAATCCCAAGAATTTTGCAAGAATATTAAACTTTGTGTTAAAAATCGCTGCGCAAGAAAACTACTACGAATAAAGTGGCGCAAAGTTCCGTATGTGCGTCTTTTTTAGCAAAATTTTAGTTAAAAATTTAGTGTACAGTCGAACACCCTCGTTTGTAATATCGTCGTTACTATACTACTGTAAAATGAGCCACTGTCATTATAAAATACACGTGACTGAAGTGGAGTGCCCCGAGGGGGGGGGGCGGCCGCCCATAGGTGAGCACGGTCGGCGAAGCTAGGGCGGGGGGTGGTTACCGGGGTAAATCGAATTTTGAATTCTAGGAGGGAGGTCCCAGGGGGGTCGGGACCCCCCTAGCTTTTTGGGGGGGTGAGACCGGGGTGCC